>UCOM01000009.1:0-236965 GCA_900474385.1 Ormyrus pomaceus | reverse complement strand
CTGCCCTCCCCCCCCCCCCCCTCTCGCAAGCGTTATATCCCCCGAGACTTCTTTTCCTCCGGCTGCCTCGCATTTTGCTCATCCTCTCCCGCGCGTCTTATCCCGTAGTCCTCTTCTTCTGCTTCTTCTTCCTCTTCTCTCTGGCCTTGGGGCGGAAATTTCTTCTTCATTGCTCGAGCTTACGCTAACTGAAACGGCGAGATTACTCGAACAAATATTTGAGGCGCTCGCGAATTTTCATTGATCGCCGATCTGATATCGAGGCGAAGAAAGGGCCCGGCGACGGCCGGAAAGTTTACTTTTAAAGCGTAATTAACGACTCGGAGCGCGCCGCCGAGCTATCGAATCGAGCAAACATGTTTATTCAGTAAGGGCTCGATCGTCGACTGCTTGACTTTCAGCGAGGAATGTAGAACAAATCGATTCCTAAGCAGTCCTTGATGCGTTTTAACATTCGTCGTCACCGCGGCCAGCAAAGTTCTTTTAATCTTCTTTTCTCACAATTAAATTTCATTCTATTTGATTTCGTTGCACGCACGAGCCTGCTCTTTTGCGACCCCTTTTGTCTTTCATTTCCGCGCATTCAAAGGCTACAGATTTAGCAATTCAACCGCAGAGATGAAAATTCATGAAAATCACGAAAGACAATTTTCGCACGGGACTCGCTTCACTTCGCAGACACGCAAATAAATCCCTTTGACTGTTGATGGCTATTTTTTCCGCTCGCTCCCTCTCTTTTTTTTCTCTTTTTTAAATCCGAAATCTACCCCAGCAACAGAGAGAAAGTAGAACTCGCGCGCGCGGCAAAACCTCAATCCCTTTAATGGAGACAAATCCCTCTCGCGCGCGCTCGCAGCCTCGAGTCTGAGCCTCCCCGCGCCGACGACAGCGACGGGCGACGAACAATTTGTAAGAGTATATCCCACCTAGACTGACATTAACGCCCCGCACTTGTAAGCCAACACTGGCCAATCATCTTCCCTTCTTCTCTCCTACTTTGCTCTTCCTCTTCTCCCCGACGGCTCTTCTTCGGCATTGGAATATCCTTTTAGTCTCTTTTTTTTAGCTTTTTCGCTGACCCAGAATCGTCTCGGGAATCGGATTGGCCGAATTTCAATCAAAGAATCGGAAATTACCGACTCTGCCTCTCGAGAGATTTGCAAGCGCGGAGCTTACTTTGCACTCCGGAGATTCTTAATTAACATATATTTTCGTCAGACTTTTGAAAATATTTTCTTTCCGAGGCATAAACCAAAAAAAAAAACAGTACTTCTCTCTCCCGCTGTCATTGAAAGACTTGGCTCCGACAGCGTTTGTAAACACAGTCAACCGCGACTTTGACGGTTCAATTTATCCACGAGAGGCGTTATAAACTCTCGGGCAGTGGGAAAAATTATAGAATTAATGAGGGACATTCGTTTAGCGAGTAAGACCCCGGCATTAAAGCGGGAGCCTCCACCTCCGCGGCCTCGGCCTCGGCGGGAAGACAAACTTTTTTGCCTCTCTCCTCTCCTTCGTTGGGGTCTTTTATCTTGCTTAGGCCAGAGAGAGAGAGCGAGGAGTTCACTGTTTTGTATGCCACGACAAGAGGCCGGCTTCTCGCTCCTCGCGCCGCTTGTGTAAATGCTCCTCGTAGATCATTTTCACGGTTTACTTGCGAGATAACTCAATTTCCTTAAGGCTGCCGTGGAGGGGAAGGAAATGAGTTGCAGCGCTAAGCTAAAGTGCACTAGACTAGGCAATTCCGCTGAATATAAAGACGCGCGCGCGCGGGAAACTTTAAATTTCGCGGATGAAGCATTAACGTACGCGGACTTTATTAGGATTTATGCACGCGGCTCCCGCCGCCCCCCGCCCCCGAGTTTTTGTTGCTGTTGTTGTTGTTGTTGTTTGTTGCTCTTGCAATTCCGAGGCATGACGAGATTAAGCGCGCCGAGAAACAAAAGTGGATGCGGCCGCCCTGTTTATGTTATAAGCGCGCCCGGCAATATCCGAGCAATCCGCAAAGATTGCACTTTATGCGGGTCGTAAAGGCTCCTCGAGAGCGCGAATCTCGATATGCAATACGCGCAAGGAGAGCCTTTCGGAAAACAAACCCCGAGAAATCCGCCGAGCCGCCGACTCGTATCGTCTTCTTCTACTTCTTGTTCTTCTTCTTTTTCTTCTTCTGCTTCTTCTTCTTCTTCTTCCGTGCTGCCGCTTGTAGGAAGAAAAACATCCGGGTAACGATAACATTGGAAGTCGAACTGCCGAAGTGATATGTGCGCTCGTAGAGCCGCTTCCAATTGAACAAATAGATTCGGTATGAAAATACCAATTACCGCACCGCTGTTTCCTTTGACAACTTTTTTCATCAATTTTTCTTATTGATTTCTCTCGTTTATTTCGCCAATTAGAGGTAAACACCAGAGAATTCGGTATTAAATTAAAATTGAACTTGATGGACAGACGTGCGATTTACTGTTAATTAAGGTTAATAAATTATAAATTCGAGAAAATAATTGCGCCCTTATAAATTCATACTCTTTACAGGAAGTAAAGCGTTTGTCAAAAATCTATTTTAACTTAGTTTCCATTTTGTTGGAAATTTAATAAATTACTTTATATAAAGTAAGGTAAATATAGATTTTCACGTATAATTAATCTTGCTTTAATATTAACTTACAATATGACGTTGTAAAGTTTTTCAATCTATATTTTTAATCTGGCTGAAAATCTGAAAAGTTATCGATTTTTCAGCAGCCCGCTGTGTAACTTTCTATTTTAGGCAACGATCTCAGATTATCTTGAAAGTTGAAAGTGCAGATTAATCCTGTCGTCGCCGAGAGGAGTTTTGAGGATTTGTGACTTTAGTTATAAGTTATGCTACTCGTATTAAATTTGCTCATTGCAGAAATCGCGCTTCTCCACTTGATTACGCAAAGCGAGGCCAGAATACAAAAACAATAATTAAAAAACTTGCTCGAAATTTTATTATTTTTTCATTGCATTTTGAAAATACAGATTTTACAGGCAATCCCCAGTCGCTCCCCAAGTATGACTTATTACGAGAGGATGAAAAGCGGACGGGTAAAGTTTCTTAATAAAATTCAACATACATCCCGAATTCTATATTAAATTTGTTATTAAAGCAATTTAGTTCCGAGTCGATTTTCCCTTGGCCTTCTTGCACGTGATTTTACACAGGTAATAAAGTAAAAATATCGAAGATGAAATTGATCTCTCTGGAAAATCTCCTCCTCGCCGCGAATCCCCAATAAAAGCATTTCCCCCGAAAGAAAAGCAGCGAAAATTTCCAATCTCTCGCAAGCGGGCCGCGCGACAAAAACGAAACGTCGACTCGGCAAAAGACAATCTCTCTTCCTGCTCTTGCATTTCAAGTCCCAGGCCGAAAGCGAAGGTCGTCGGTGGCATCGACCTGCGTCTCTCTCTCTCTCTCTCTCTCTCACTCTGCGCGCTCCGATCGAGCGCATCACTACATCGTACCTGCCGGCTTTTTTCTCAAAGCGATCGCAGGGTCCGCGAGCCGTAAAATTATGTGACATTAATGCGACGGGGGAAGATGCAAAAAAGGCAACATTTTCCTCGCTTTAGGGTTACGGCGACGCAGCGGCGCGAAGGCTTAAACAAAGAGTCTTTATCGTCGGGCGAGAGCGGGGTAATCGCGACGCCGCGCGACATCTGGCTTTTACGGGAGCGGCGCCGACCTTTTTGCTTCGACGCCTTGTACGTTGCGAATTTTAATGCTGCCGCTCTTGTTTAATCGGACCTCGTTTGTCTGGATCATCTGCTTTTATGTAAGACTCGGTAAATATTTAGGGAAAGTATATTTCGAAATGTAACACTTGTTCGGCGCGGCGTGCGTTTAATGATAATAAAAAAACTTGCTAATATTTCAATTTTTTTTGTACAAGTTCAATATTTTTCTTTTCATTTAAAATCTTTTTAAACTTCAAATATTAACTACTCATTTTCCGCTTTTATCAAGAATTAATGAGCGAAAATAAGACAATTGAAATGCAATCCCCGAGACAGTGAACTTGAACACGATTTCTTTCCTCTCTAAACTGTCGCCGATAGCGAGACACCCCAGGCGCATATTTCTAAATGCGGTCATTTCCTTAGTAGCGGTAACGTCGGTATACGCAATAATTGTGCGTGCAGGGCTATCTATCAGTCGGCGAAACTATAACGCTCGGCTCGCGTTTCTGCTATATTTGCGCGGGGTGTACGTTTCCGGCTAGGCCCCCCTGTCCACTCCGCAATGAGATGCACACGTGTTTGCGCGTGCCGCCGGCTGGCGGAAGCATACACGCGGCCTTCCCCTTCGCCGCCGTCGGCTTATCGGCCACCTCTGTCTCTCGGTCCCTCTCTGTCGCGCGAGCCTTACTCTAGAGTCGCCGCGTAGCTGTGCATTTCGCGTGCTCAAGAGGTGACGAAAGTGCTTTTTTTTCTTTCCTGCTCGCGATTTATGGGCTACGAACGTTTTACCGGCTTTGCTACTGCTACAAATGAAAGGGCGCTTTGACGATAAGAATGCGCCGGTTGCAGGGAGAATCGAGTAATTTTCAGGCTTCTTCGAATTTGAGAAATTTGCTTGGTTTTCGTTGTTTTTGCAGGGAGTAAAATTAGGAGAATACTGTAAAAGAGAATTTTAAACGGAGCAAAGCATAAACGTAATTTTCTTTGAACTTATTTGCTGGAATATCTTGAAGGAAATCTTGAGTAGATTTTCTCCACGTAATATCTCAAAGCTGCACTGTATATTTTCCTAAATATCATCAGTATAATGTCGCTTGGCTCAACCTGATTTCATTAATCCCTTTCCGCTTTGCCGAAATCGGCTCCGATGCTGCATTATTTGGCGATATTTAAGGCACGCCTCTCATCGGAGACAGTAATGACAGACAGAGTCTCGGCTTCATCTGCTCGGTACCTTATATTTCTTATATAAGTTTCGTCTCCGGCTTATGCTATAGCTTCACGGCGTGTAGAGGGGGAGGAGAGGGAGAGAGAGAGTCATGCCTGCCGGGAAAACGGGTAATGAAACGGGTCAGAAGGTCGGCGATACGAAAATAAAACGAGAGCTCGCGCGGGGGTGCTTTCCTCGAGGATTCTTCCCCTTTTTCCTTTTTTTTCTCCTCCGAGGAAAGAAATTTATAACGAACTCACTCACCTCCGTCGCCCTGTGAAGTCTGTCCTGGCGAGCGACAGAGAGGGCGAATCGATTTTTCAATCTTCTCTTTCCCTCCTCTGCTTTTTCTTTACTTTGTGCGCCTCCTCTTGTGTACGTATATCGATCTCATTGTAAACAAACATGAAAATCTTGAGGCGCTCCTCTCCTCCGACTCCTGACCAATCATTAAAACTTTTAACGACGAAGATTGCTTTCGTTAAAATTAATTGACAAATCTGTCGACGTGCTCGTTTAATTATTAGGCATTTTATCATCGCTCTTTCATGAGTTTTAATGGACTCGCGCAGAGTAATTGAATGAAGCTCGGCAGGCGCGCGTACAACATTGGGCAATAATCTCGACTCACTCGATTTTTCTTTTCATCGAACAAAAATCCTAAAAATTTAAATCGAGCCGGGGGGGCATATCCAATAAACGAAATAGAATTACCGACGAGGCTCGCGATAGTAATGAAGCGAAAAGTGAAGCAGGAAAAAATGGCGTTCGATTTATTAATAATTGCTTCCCCTCGGCGGCGAATCGATTCGGAGCGCCGATATAAACGATGCAAATTGTTTGGAATGCTCGTGCGCGAATCTCGTAATTCGACTTGACGGTAGCGTTGCAGAATGAAAAAAAAAAGGGGGGCACCGTATATTAATTGCAGCAACGAGCCGTCATGTCACTCGCAACGACAGTGGGGGATCAGCCGTGCGCTTTGTGTACACGCGCGCACCGAGCGCTCCAGATTAAATGAAGCGATAATGAAGCGCGTTATCGGGAAATGGCTAGTCTTTCGAGATTATCATCCGTCGAGCGTCGTGTGTCGCGCGCGTTATCGAGTCCGAAATGGAAACGCTTAACACTGCCGCTGCGCGCGCGCCGAGCGAACGACGCGTCAAGTGCCGATAAATATTTTAACCTGCCTCGATTTATCAACCTGGCTCGCGAGTCTGCTTTTTCATCCGCATTCACTTTTTCTCTGCTTTCAAAATATTTTTTTAGGCTTACTTTCGCGTAGCGAGCTCCGTTGTACAGTTCCGGATCTGGCCTTTCATTTTCTGGAAAGATGGAATGTTAAATTATCCGATTAAAGTTCGTTAATTATAAAAGTTGGATCAGCTCTTTGGGTAACTCCTATCGATTCACGGCCGATTAATTACTCGAGAGTTTTGAGGCGATTTTCAGCCGGGAGTGTTAGGGCAGGCGCGATTATTTATACTTGCACGGGCGGACGGTGACAGTGCAACAGCCACTCGTATTAGGGCCAGCCCTGGGTCGTTAACGGCCGAGACTCTTGCCGGCTGCCGCCGCTCTGCGTCCTCGCAAAATGCTGCCAAATTACCTCTCTGTCTCTGCCTCTTCTGCGCCTGCACATGCACCAGATTCTCGGCTATATCATCTTTATGAACTTCCAAGTAGCTGCAGCGTTCAGCCATTATGGTTATAGACCGCTATAGGCCCAACTACCTTCGTGTCCTCAAATTGATAGTGTCATTTAAATCGTCTGGATTTTGATTTTTTAATACTACATTTAATCAAGCGCAGAGTATAAAATTGTTTCATGATTCACGACAGTATGACAAGTAGCTAAGAAACGTCCGTCTAGATTTCCCTTATCTAATCAAAGCCAATCTCCAGGAAAAGTTTCTGCACATTGAGCAATAATTATTTATAATCCAGAAAGAAAGTAGTATGACTACCGGTAATAATTGATAGAAACCGAGGGACAAGCAATCAACGTCACGTCACTCGCCCGGGCAAATTCAGCGAGGAGGGGAAAAAGCATTCGAGCAGCCACTCTACATATATCAATGACGCAAGATCAATTTTGACGGCGCCTCGGTACTGCGCGTTACGCGGGGCCACCTGAGCCAAGCCCGCGTCACCCTCCGAATGTGTCTCGAATATATCTCGCGTGCTTGCCGCCAAGCCGCAGTCATTCTTATCTCCCCCGGGGAATTATGTACCATCTCTCCCGGGCGCTTAATGGAATTAAAGCGGCCGCAGTTTTTTTTCTTCCGAATTTCGAGGCAAAGCGAATGTTTGCTTCTAATTATTTCGATGAGCCATGAAGCGCAGCCGAGATACTGGAATTGATACTGGAATATAAGCAAAACAGTCGTCGGGCTTCCCGCGAGTAAGCTCAGCGCCGCGTGTTTGTCGAAGTGGACGTTTGCGTGAGGGTATATAAGGAATCGATAGCTGAACGTGGAAGTCTCTCCGTATTTAATGTGTATCGATGCTATTTGCGATAGTACTAATATAATGGTACTTGCAGAGTTCGCAAGTGTATTTGAAGGAGAGGCTATTTTTGTGCGGTAATAAAAGCGGAAGAGTATAATTGTGGCATTGAAGATCCAGCTTTCTTTTTATTTCGATGCTTTATTAAGGAGAGTATTTATTTGGAGATAAAGTTTATATTCAGCTGTCACATGCGATAGCGCATATCTAAGCCTTAGATTTGAAAATTCAGACAAAAATACAAAAAGAACAGTAATTTCACAAAGATTCATTGATTTTTCTTCCAACAGCACACTGGAGAAAAAAAAAGAAAAACTTTAGGGCATTTCGAGACGAAACGGGTTAATTTCAGTCTACTTAGCAAACCGCAGATAAATTTCGATGCAAAGTTATATAGGGTACTTGAATAATTTAAGGGCAAATTAATGAGTGACTAACTCAAAAAGATTAAATTTCCTTATCTATGTAAATTAAATATTTACGATCGCAGCGTGTCATTTCGAGAAAGTGTTATGTTTGTGCTCACGCAAACTAGATTAGAATAGCTTAGAATAATTCCCGGCAAACAGCCTTAGCTCCCCCCCGTTTCCCGGACGGAAAAACTGTCAAAAGCGTATTTACTCGTTTCGTTCGACTTGAGCTAAAAGAATGGCTCTCGGCACTAAAAGGACAAAACGGCAGCGGCGACGTTACAACGGCGCGCGCATACATATGAGGCTCGCCGGGGGAGCGAGGGGGGGGGGGGGTTTCGAAAAAGAATTCGTTACGGACGTGACGGCGAGGCGCGCGGGGATTTGATTGAGATCTTTTGTCCCCGTGATTCGCGCGTCTCCGTAAATCTTTGACGCTCCCCCAATATTTTCTCTTTTCGACGGCCGCCTGACCTCGATATCGACTCTTTTGCACCCGGCCGCCTTTGGTCCGATGCCGAAGCGTCGGTGTCGATGGAAATCGCGGCCGGCTCGCTTCCTTTTTTTGTTTTTGCTTTTGGAATTCGGATTATACGGGTTTAGCTTGAGATTTATTGCGATGGTAAATATATACTAATCTGACGGCTGCCTTCGAATATTCAATGCCAAAAAATAAAGTTATTGATTCGACTCCCGTTGAAAATATTGGTTTTTAAAAGGTGTGCAAAGCGTTCCAATAGATATTATTCTACCTCTTTTGTATACTCTCTCCAATTAATTTATCACTGCTGCTCATCATTATTAAAAAAAAGAGAATTATTTTGAATATAATTAGATTATAAATAAAAGCAAGACCACGCTTTGGCTAGGGATTTTTTTTAATTTTCATCCCCAAGATTTATACGCGAAAAGAGGGGTCGGCGCGCCATAATTGTGTCATAAGACACTTTGGCTGAGAAAGAGAAATTGTAGGGATCGCAAGATATACGCATATACGCAGACATAAAGATCCGCGCGTGCCGAGAGGGTCTGCAGGTAGCCTTGGGGCTCTCGAGTGTCCATGGAAAATAGCCCCATAAATCCGCGCGCCCCTCGGCGTCGCGCCTCGTAATTCGAAAAAAGCGGCGCGCGCGGCATCGATCCCCGATGTGCTTTCCCCTAATAAGCCTCGTTAGACCGCGCCACGCATGAATGTCAATTAATAGGAGCAGCGAAACGCGAAGAAATATTATTTCAGTAGATTAATCCGCGCGGAGCGAAGGTAAAAGTCGAGTGGCACTCGGGGCGAGTTTCTTGCCGGCGCGCTACTCGAAGCCATTCTTCTCTCCCCCCGCTCTTTAGCTTCGGTGATCCCTGCTTAACGCTCCGCTACTCCACGCGAGCGAGCGAGCAAGCGCAAGTTCCTCTTTCTGTCAACGGGGAAAAGCTCAAGTTAACAGCCCTTGTGGGCTTGCTTGCGGGTAGCCTTGCTGCTTCTTCGAGTGGCTACTGCCGGTTTATTTACGAGAGAGAGAGCAGCGCCGATCTTGTGCACGGAGGCGCCAAGCCCGGGGACTCGTTCGATGAAAATTCCACGAGCTGCAACTTCAAGGAGAGCGAAAATTAATAGGCCGAGTTCTTGAAAAAAAAGGTAAAGCTGCTCTCCCAAGGGCTCTTGCTTGTAAAAAGCGCGTTTAATTATGTTGCAGGCTGAACGAGTTTCTAGATGTTTCCGAGTACTTTATCGGAGGGACGGGCGGGGAAAAAGTAAAAGTCGAGAGGGAAAACCCCTTGGCAAACAAGACACTATTAAAGGTACGTCGGACAAGTAGCTCCGCGGCGCACAATAGCTACTAGAGGCGAAATCCCGGACATGCAAATACGCGGTCTCTTTGGTCTCGGCTTGCCGAGACAGCTTTTCGTAATGCGGTCGAAGCGACTGCGTCAAGTATAAGAAGCCCCGGGTTTTTCGTAGCCGCGCGCGCGCCGCCACAATGCTGGAGCGCGTCGCGTGAAATGAGCTGCCAGCCGAGCGACGTACGATCTCTCTCTCTCCCTCCTCCGAGTTGTTTAACTCGGCTTGCTAACTAAATCCACGACGGCGGTGCTCGATTTAACGTCGACAGTACGGAATTACGGGGCCGCCGCAAAAGCTTTCCGTTATAATTGCTCAAGCCGGCTGCTCGCATTGGATAATCCCTGAAAAAGCCCTTGCCGCTTCCCTCCCCCCGCCGGACCGACTCTAATTAAGCTTTTTCTTTCATTAAGATCATTTTTTTCGACGGCGCGGCCGCGTCCCCTTTTTCCCGCCCTTTAATTATTCCCTTTCGGAATAGCTGAAGGACGCTGCCGCTCTTTTTTTATTAAAAATTTTCACCGAGCGCGCGGAAAGAGATAGGCGGCCGGGGAGAATGAACGCTCGCCGGTTGGCGCAGAGTAAACAGGACGAGAGATGGCTTATCCGGGCCTCGAACGCAACAAGCTGTTCCCAGCTGTGCGTCGCGCGGCTCGGCGCACGAAACGAGCCGGGAAGAAGCAATTTTCGACGAAGCCTTCTTATGCGGACAGGTATATTCTATAAACTGGAGAGAGCGCGGATGCGAGCACTTGAATGTGTCTGGCTCGATCTATGTCGGCCGACGTATTCCTGCGACGCAGCTACTTCGTCTTTGTTGCCGACAGCCGCGATAACTTGCAGCTTTTTTCCTTTCTTATGCTTCCTGGAATATCTTGAGTAATATTATTTTCCCGACTTTAACTCGGTGATACTTTAATCGTTCAATAATTTTAGTGGATTTTCATCTAGAATAAATTCTATTTGGCTGGAAATAGGAGAAATCGAAGCAAACAGTGGCCGCGATTCGCAAAATGATTGCCAGAGAGCAAGCAATAATCACGGAGTAATTATCTTGAAGAGCTTTTGTGCTCGCTGCTTGTTTGTACAATCGTTTTGAGAAACAAAGCCAGCTAAAGTGAATGTAAATTGCGCGGGATCTCGAATACGCAGGCGATAATGCTTCACTTAGCGCTCCTCGTCGCTTCGGCGCAAAAGATTCCGTTCTGCATAAAACCACGAGCATAAACGTCGAGAATTCTCTCCCTCTCTCTCCCGCGCGTCGTCCCGGCGAGGTTTTAATTAAAGCGCGCACAAATTTCATTCGCTTCTTGCCGCTTTTTGCCCTATTATCCCCTGCGAAGGTAAAAAATAATTTTTTCCATCCCCCCGCGGCGAAAGAGAGAAAACTTCCTTCGCGGTTGCTTTAGCGCTCGGGGGAGCTCAAGTGTCCATTAATTCGTGCATCCCTTGGCCGAGCGGTAAAGCGAAGGGGCAAGGAGGGAAGGGGGGATATGTATAGGTAAACCCGATTCGGGACTCGCTTCTACTTATTAAATTTGCCCGCCTCTGAATTCCGGAAGCTCGAGCGCGTAGTCGAGGGATTTCGCACTTCGCCCAGTGTATAATGTACAACTTTGCTGGGCTCCTCCTCGAATTCCCTCCTAAATAGCCACGACTAACTGGCTTATGAATCCTTTAGTGCCTCCGGAGTGGCTGTTGTGAAATTCGTACAAGCCCATTTTACACTGATTATTCATGTTAACAACGGCAATGGATAAATTCTTTCCTTATTACGTGCCGTATCGTTCTTCGCTTCCCGATGACTCGATATGCTTGGGTGAAAAAGGAGTTTTATCTAAACTCATCTGAAAACGTTTCTCGGATAACTTGAAATGCGGAAAATGCCGAGAGAGCTTCTCTTCTCTTTTCTTGAACAACTAAAAGTCGACTTGTGACATTCAGTTAAGAAACAAAAGCAAGCAGCTACTCCACTCCGTCACTGTAAATTCACTTGTTCCCCCGGCTTCATTCGCGAGTAGAGGCGGAGGACTTGTTCGTTAATTAAAAATTTCGACGCGATTGTTATGCAATCAATCGGTTCGAATCTCCAGAAATCGATGCGAAGAAAGCAATTAATTCGAATGATTCCCGGCGATTGGCGGGTCTCTTTCTCTTGTTTGTCGGGGCCGGGAGGAGGGGAAGAGATCGGAAAAAAGGTCTAAATTTAGTCGGGAGGTCTAAAAGTGCTTCCCGGGTCATTATGGATCGGAGCAATCGAGTTTAATCCTTCCATTATTTTTTTCTCTCCTTTCAAGCCCCCCTGATATCGGACATTAACGACGGCGGAAATAACTAAGAGACAGTCGAGAGCGCCCGAAGAATGGAAAAGGACACGTAAAGACGGAATAGGATCGCGTCGTCGTCCTCGTCGTCGTCGTCGTCGTCGTCCTCGTCGCCGGCCGAAGTAGAGAAATGGAGAGACAATACAGTCAGCAGCAGACGCAGCAAATTGCCCGTTAATAATCCGTCCGGGTCGGTGAATCCACGGCTCCGCGGGACGAAGACTCGGATGAAATATTCTTCCCTGATCCGATGTAATTGTGACGACGCTGTGTGCCGGGAAAATTCTATCTCTCCTCTTCCTTCCTCTCGTTCTCGTTCTCGTTCCCGTTCTCTCTCCAGTCTCGCCACCACTCGAGAACGAAAATATTGCCTTTTATAAGCCTCCCCGGCTCATTCGCTTTCTTGGCAAAAGTCACCAAGCAGTACCAGCTCGTTTTATCCGACTGTACGTGATTCTTTCTTTATCGATAAACATTAGTATGAGGGCTCGACTTTTTCTTCTTTTTACAATTACCGATATAGTGAATAGGCCTCTCTTTATTCCGGAAATTACTTTTCTTCAAATAATTCGCCCTTTTAGTGCAGTTTATTCATTCGACTTAATTAAAGAGTTTTTTTTTTTTTAAAAAGCCAAATATATTATTAATATGTTTATTTTTGCTTTTTTGAGTAAAATTTTTACGTGTTTGTACGAATTTTTCGAGAAAAACTTACTTATGAAAATATTTATTACTCTCTTTACAGTGTACAAGAGACTAGATTGCTCATTTTTACGCAAAAGCTAAAACGAAAATATGCATGTAAACGCAGAAAAGCTTCGATATTAAAATTTTTTACAAATTAAAAGTATTGCCCGACCTTCGCATGCATGAATTAAGAAGAAATTGAATTAGGAATAAAATTTGCACGTAAATTTTCATTGAAAGCAATTTCTCCGAAACAAGAGCTCGGCTAAACCCACGGTTGTTCAACTCTTTATATAAATTCTTTGGGATACTCGGCGGAAATCGCGCCTAAAAAGTCGGTCCTCCAAACTGCCGCGAATTAAAGCCAAAGTTCGAAGCTTACTTATCAGCATTAATTTTGGCAGGTGGCAATAATAATTTTTGCTTCCGGGGTGGCAAAATAAAGGGGAAAAAGCGAGTTCCCTCACTTATGAAGGAGGACGCATCGCGTAACTCGAGTTGTTCGTCGCAGCTTCCCAGAAGGACGAAGAAATATCCCGGGGACACGAGCGTTCGGGCGTTTAATCAAGTTTAGTGTACCCGAGGACCTATGCACGGCGAGGGCGCTCGACCTCCTTCCTCTCCGGGCTATACGTTTTGTGCTAATCTCACCTTTTTCCCTCTCTCTCTCTCTCTCTCTGCCCGGCGTTGTCGTACACAGCGGTAGACACACATTCGCGCTTTATACCTATTTCCTTTCATCGCCTCTCGGCGTAATAAGATGTATAATGCATAATATATAGGCGCGCGCGCGCGCGCCCGGCCGGAGCTCGAATAATGCAAACGGAGTAAAGACGAAATGACTTTAGCGCGTGCGCGTAACTTCTTCTTTCGGCGAGGAGTAGAATTTAATACATATCATAGTCACCTGGGGCGATGCAAGCGAGAAACTTGGGAATATTGAATCGCCGATAACTTCGGCTATTATTACAGCCAACCTTTTTGATCTTCAAATATATAAGGGCGCCGAGCTTGTCTACCTCCTTCTGCGGCTCTCGCGCCGCGTTTGATTATTGAAATAACTTAAGCTTTTTTCAAATTTAGCTCGGAAAGCCCGATAAAGTATTTTCTGATACGTTTTATGAGCTGCGCGAATTTTCGCGCGGGAGCTTCCTCTGCTTTCTCGGATAAAAAATTTAGGTGCTAAAATTGGATCAGAAAGAAGTCGAGAATTTCATCTGTAAAGTGTCAAATTAGAGTCTTTCGAAAAAAGCTCATTCTAATTGTTTTTTCACGTAAACCAATAAACTCCATATTCTTTTCGAGCCAAAGATTTTAACTATCCCTTTTGAAACTCTAATGACATTTCAATATTAACAAAGATTCCAACAAAGTATTATTACTAAACAAAAGCAGCAATTGTCTGAAAACTCGGCAGAGAGCCCCGGGCAAGAAAGGATAGAAAGGAAAGAAAGGCCCCTCATTCCCTTCCGTTTCTCGGCGTCGGTGGCCGAAAGCTCGGCCGGTCAGGTATGTCAGAAAGCGGCGGCGATTGCTCTTTCCTTTGTGGCTGGCCTCGGCCGGCCTCTTAGCAACACTTAGGTGCAGGCGTCCGCGCAATTTCCCTGCGAGCCTCGTCCGTTTCTATTAACGGCCTCCAGCGGGGCTCGTTACTTTTGTAATCCTCCTCCGGCGCCATCTCCGACTCTGCTACTGCCACTGCGCGGCTCTCCTTTATTCTCGCGGACTCGCGCTGCGCCGGGATATTGCGTTAGCGGCCTCGGCGATACGATACCGAGAGAGCGCAGTTACATTTCATTGGGCTTACGTTTTGCTATCGCGTGCGCCGGCGATACGAGCTGATTTCCAGGAAGGCAATCGGGAAGAGTCGATGGGCTCTGACCCATTTTCGAAGATGTATATAGAAGGAATCATTGAAAAGTAGCATTGGCCTCTTGTTGGCTGTATTTTAAAAATAGCCTTTCCAGTCGAGAAAACTGTTCCATTGGTTGCAGGATTGGTTCATAATCTACGAATTACCATCATTATCAGGCAGACGAATTCTATGTACGTTTGAGCTTTTAGCGCAATTTTAAACTAGATATTCAGATGAATAAATGACGTAAATAACCGAGTAAACAGGGGTCAAGAAATCCGCCGGTGAACCGAGGCAGATGCTCTCCGGTGCGGCTTTAAATCGAGAATGCGAGCGCGCGTATACGCGATTACGCTTTAAAAATGATTAAAAGGCCTTAATGGGTATTCCGTATAATGAGTCGACGAACGGCGCTGAAGCCTCCACCGCTGCGTGATCGAACTCCATTATTCCGAGGACTAAATTCCGCGGATCAAAAGTAACTAACGAACATCAATTATCATCGACGCAGCGAGGCGGCGGCAGAGCCCCCCGACCAGTTCGCGCAGCTGTTTCGCAATTGCGGCCTGATCAAATTGCGGCTAGAAATGGCATTTAAATTTTGAATATGCGCACGGCCGGTCTCTCTCTCTCTCTCTCTCTCTCCCGCGCACCGGCGAATCGAATTAAAACGGACACAATGACAATTATTCTCATTGAAGCGCGGGCCCGCCGGCGGAAGTTTTGTGTGCCGCGCACATAACTGCAGCGCCGCGCCGCGTGCGTCACGCGAGGCCAAGAACAGCCGGGAGATCTCCGTAAATGACTTTGCCCTAAGAACTCTCCGCGGAGAGCCCGCCGCTCTGATGAAGTAGAGTCGTGTCGTTATGGTCAGACATTCCCCCGGGGCCGGGACTTAGAAATTTATCGAGCAGAAATACTGCCGCCGCTGCTCTGCTTCATTCGGCTGACGTTTTCGCTTCAAATCTCGCCGTTTTTAACTATTTTTTATCCTTCCCGCGAGAGGCAATTATTTATTGTAGAGCTCTTTTTTTTGTAAATTGGAAGTTTGTTTGACATATCGGCCTTTTTTGCTAATTGAAGGTACTAGTGCAAATAACAATAAACAATAGACGTATCATTGATTCTCATTGCTAATTTTTTACAACTAAAAAATATGCAGTTTATATTAGAACGATCTTCTTTTTCAAAATACTCGCACACACGAGAACCAAATACGGAGCAATAAAAAATTGGCTGACTAGAAAGCTCGCGAAAAACGTGTTTGAAGCTTCGGAATATTCATGATGGACAATTATATAGCTCTGGTAGCCCATTTTCTCTCTCTCTCTCTCTCTCTCTCTCTCTCTTGGCTGGCGAAAAATTCGCTCCAGTGTATTTGCAGGGGCGGCCCACTCGCGGGGGAAATATTTCTACAAAAGCAAGCTCGCGGCGAAATAAATATTTATTCGGGCGATGCAAAGCGCGGCAACTTCAATTTTCCCCTTGTTTAAACTCTGTTTGAAATATTCCTTGACGTTCATTTCGAAAAGTGTGTATCTCTCTCGCGCTCTCCTCTCTTTAGCGTTGCGCGACGCGCCGCCGACGCCGTCGTTCTACGGCGGTCCCCTTTGCCGGGAGAACTTCTCCTCAGGCATTCATGCGCAGTTAGGATTCATAACCTTTTTTGTCGACTGTCGGTACTATATAAAGACGGCTCAGAAAGAGAGAGAGAGAGAGAGAGAGAGAGAGAAAGAGAGCCAAAGAAAAAGCAGAAAGTGAAGGCTGAAATGTAAGCGACGGCAACGAGTCGTTCCTCCTTCCCTCTTATTCCCCGAGAAGAGCGGAATTCATCGCTGGACTTCTCGGGGGGGTTCTGTTTCTTATCTTCTCCACGAATGTGAATTTTAAAACATATTTAACAGAGAGTGCGGCTAAAATCACCCTGGAAGTAAAACGCGAGCTAAATTTGGAATAATACTTTTTATCCTTATTTTTACGAACTCGAAGAAAATACATTAAGGAATGAATAATAATAACGGAACAATAAAAAGGGAAAATTTAATAGGATATATTTCACGTGTCCATTTATTATTACATCCTTTCGAACTAATTAATAACATGCTGAAATGGGTAGATGTTTGATATTACTTAGCAATTTTACAGATGTTTCTACAAATTTTTTTATATTCATCGTAGGATCAGCGTAATAAAAAATCCAATTCATTACTGGCATGTTCGTTTTCATATTGGCTATTAAAGAGCGCTACCTTTATAAACAAGTAACCGCAAATTTAAAATAATCGACGCTGCATACTGGGACGTACTTTTTTATTTGCCCACGTACATTCAAATATTGTTGCGGACTAACTTTTCCATTGTGAAAATGCGCTTTCGTCATCATTTCAATTTGCTGCCTTATAACACGTGGTCTGGCCACATTTTACCAATATGAAAATTTTGCAATCTCGAAAATGTAAAATAAAAGCTAATTTCGAGAAAAAAATTTCTGGATTGACGGATCTGGGGCTGCTTTTAACTCGTCGCGAATGACTTTTCTGCGTCGCGCTTTTTTCCGAACTGCCCCTGTCAAATTTATTTAAAAATCCATTATCATGCCGTTGAACGTGCCGCGCTTTACGAGCAGTGACAGAAACTTAATTTCTATTCTAATTAACCGGATCGAAAAATCAGCGTTATTAAGCTCTAATAAGCTCTTTTGAAATAAATCCTTTTGTGCGAGCGATGCTCTATCTCGACAGTAATTGTTATCGGACGCGACGTTGCAAAGTTCGGCGTTTCAATCACTCTTATTATCCGGCGAGGACACTCAAACAGTTTCAATCCCATAATGAATGTACACTGTAAATCAAATGTGTTTTATTAAACATTCATTTGAGAAATGCATTTTCATTGTAAACATATACATACATTATAAAACAAATTCACAAATCTATTTACATTTTTGACTTTGAATAAAATAGATTTCCAATGCTTTAGTCCACTAATTAATGTAATTCCTTTTAACCATTAAAACTTTAACCATCAGATTTGAATTGAAAACTAACATAGTTTTAGCAATAGTTACAGAGCCAGGCGTTGTAGTTGCGAGGGGAGCGGTGCTCGGGAATTATTGAAAAATATTCCGCGGCGCGGAAGTACACATTGGTCAGGCATCTTCTGCTAGAGGTCAAAAAAAAAAGAAAAAAAAGAAAGAAGGATGAGTGGATCCGAGGGCAGAGGCGGAACGTTATTTCGTTTGCCGCGCTCTCGTGGCGGATACACTCTTATTCGATTAATGGTTTTTCCTCTTTCTCCCCCTCTTTCTCGCTCCTGGAGAGTTCTCTCCTCTCTCTCTCTCTCTCTCGATCTATCGAATTTCTATCGGATTTCTTTTCAACCGCCTCGATCGACCGACGAACGATACACAAGCCAGGAACTCTAATAATTGGTGCGCTTATCTGTCGACTCGCTGTATACCCGAGCGAGCGATCGAAAGGCGATGCCTGCCCGGCTCTCTCTCGCTCTTTCATAGTGCGGCCCCCCCGCCGCTTTTCGCTGCTTTTCCACGAGTTTTCGAGCTTTCTTTCATTTCGGCTAATTTATCGCTTTATTTCCAGCTCGGGATCGGCCTGGATTTTATCGCGCGCAAACTTTCGTTACAAGCTTGTAAGTGATTTACCATCGGCCGAAGAAATTTTTCAGTTTTCCCAAATGCAATTAGTGCACTTGTACTGTTTTACTTTATGTTCGCAATTCAAAGCAGGAATTTACTTGAATTTATTCGTCAATGATTCCGCTTCGTTTTTTTAAACAAAGCCATTGTGCAAAGCGTAATTTTAAATGAAATAACATTAAAGTAATGTTTTATAAATTTATTTCAATGCATTTGCATATAAATTGTATAGAAAGAATGAAAAAAAAAATGATAATGAAGAATAAAAAATTAAATTTAAAAGTACGCGAATGCCACTGATTAATTACCTTTTTTTATCCTTTCAGCCGTTTGAAAAAAAACGTATTCAGGTTAATTAAAATAATCAGTTTTTCACTGATCTTGACAATATCGACCATCACAATACGCTTCTCGATCGAATAAACATCAAATATGAGAAAGGTGCATTTAGTGCATTGCGACATGAAAATAAAACTGCTGCGGCCGCCGTCGCCGAAGCCCTTTGTGCGATAGCCCAGTTACTCTTCCCTTTCCCGCGGCGCTATAAACTATCGCAAATGGCTCGAGCGATGAAAAATCTACTAGTTTCATTAGGCGATTGCTTTTTCCCGCGCGCAACCCACCTTGCCGCGACAGAGAAAGCTGGCTTTTACAGGGCAGTTCCCGGCTTCCATTCGTCTCGCGGGATAAAGAAAGAGAATCGAGCCGGCAGGGAGAAAAGATTGAAATCTCGCTTATACCATTGACGATGATACAAACGCAAAAAGGATAAGCCGCGCACATAACGCGCAACAATCTCGAAAATCCGCAAGCCGCTTTCCGTGAAAGCGCGCAATAAATGGATAACTCGAGTAAAAGGCCTCCTGTCGTATATAAGAAGATCGACTGCTCGGAGGTCATTGTCTAAGACAGGTCGCCGAGGTACGCAGCTGCTGGGCCGCTGCAAGTGACGCCCGGCAAATCCGTTTATTACGCGCGGCGCATACGTTAGGCGCAAGGCCTCGAATTATGGCCCGAGATTAGCGGCTGCAGCGCACCGACTCGCGGATTACTCGGGGAGGACGAGGACGCCTCCAGTTTCGCCTGCGTCGAGCCTCTCTGCCCTGGCTATCTGAGCCCGGCCTGTATATGGGGCTCCTGCCTTAATGGCGTCGAACCGCCGGGGCTATCGCCCGGACGGTTTCCTTGAGAGGAGGCGCGGGATTAGGTGCGCCGGAATTTACAGCGGGATTGTCCAAGCCTCTATCGCATCTTGGCACAGGTGCGTCTCTTCTGCCCGAGAGCCAAACTTAAACTATACTACTTGTTGCGCGTTTTATTAAAAGTCCGGCTTAATCGGCCGGCTTCGATACTTGTTGTAATTATTGTATTTAGGATTGAGCTCCTGCCAATTATTCTGGTAATTAATTTACGAGCCGACGGGAATAATTGGTTTTGATGTTGTAATTGACGATTTCAAATATTCATTCGATCTGCAACAGTAAGCAGCCTTTTATGAGTTACAGCTTAGAGTTACTGAAATAAAACTTATCTTACTTAAAATATGGCTTTCTTACTTACTGACCTAAAATAATAAAGAATTATACTTTTATAATGCGTCTTGAAACTATAAATATATTTATATACTTGTTGAACTTTTTTATTGCTTATGCCAGGCTGCATGGCCCCCTGAACAGTTTCTCCCGCAGTAAACCGCTCATTGGTTATTGAACTCACAAGCATCTCAAGGAAAAGTATTTTACGATCAATAATAAAAGACTCTCTCGTTCCTACGAAGAAAACAAGAAACAAAAGCGAATGATAGTAAAGATGAGAAAAACAATTATCTTTATATAACGAAGTTAGGTCTGGAGAGTGGAAAGCTATTGGGCAGGTAATCCGAAGCGAACACGTGACCGTGGAGTCGTAAACAGCGAATCAGAACAGTCAATAAATATTGTAATGCACCCGATCGAGCAGCAGCGTAGTCTCATCAGCAGGTCCTATAAAGCGCCACGGGCCGAGCATTTTAATAAGCGAGTGTCGACTGAAATATCCATACATATAGAGTTATCTGTATCGTGAATTGCAGGAGATGAGGACGAGCTTAAGGGCGACAAGTTGGAGGTATAAGGGAGGGATGGACGGCTGCGGGTTTAGCCTTCGCGCCGCTGGTCCGGAGCATTCCTCCGGTATTATCCAGGGCGGCAGAGAACGGAAGCCATCTTTTACGTGCGCGGAATACCAATGACGTCGGCCTGAATGGATAAAAGTGTATCGAGAAAGGGGGGCAGGGGGAGGAGGCGCAAAGATACTCGCTGCCTGGCCCAGGCAGCGGATGCATGTTCCAATGGGATTATATGTTCCTCTCTCTTTCCTCGGGCGATCCTACCTGCACGAGGAGCGATCATGCCGCATGGATGCGGAAACTGAGAAGGGATTAGTGCGATCAGACGTGTCGGCAAAGAGCGGAAGCGAGCCGATATAAAACAACGAGGACTCCTCCCGGGTAGTTGGCTTGCTTGTTCCAACTTGCTCTAGTCTATTTTTTCATCGCGATAATTTCGCTCCTCCTTTTCTTTGTGCGTGAGCCCGGCTATCGATTCCAGAAAGTAAGCTGGCTTACAGTGTCGTTATTGCCTCGGGAAAAGAAATTACGAAATTTTCAGTAGCTTTCGACGCTTTTCTAGGAATCCTCCTGGAAAAATGTAATGCCGTGTAATGCGGGTGTCCGTGCCGGTCAAGAGGGCTTAACGTTCGTTCATAGAAAATCTATAGGATGTGATAATGTTTATTTCTTTGAATTTCAGGAATTTGCCGTTGGTTCAATGAGAAATTCGTTGCATTTATCGAATTTACACTCTAAATTAACGGATTTTTCTGTAATGAAAATATTTAAGCGATTCGGTTCGATTCAGTTGGAAAACTAGCTGCACGCGAAAGGTTCTCGAGTTATTTATCATTCTTTTGAATCTCCGAGAAAGCTATTCAAGAAGAATTTTACACGCGCATTCCATGAATGACTTTACGCTCTTTTGAATGAAAAGATTCGGCCACGAGCGCAGAGAGACAGACAACGCTCTCTTTACTTTCTTCATAAAAAGCATAACTTTTTCGAAATCGTAAAGCAGCAGTAGGGGTTGATCGGATCGCATCAACAAAATAAAAGGCGAAATTTACGACACTTCATTCGAAAGCTTCTTAAACGACGCATCACAAAAGGCCATTCCGGCCGGAATGGCTTTTCAAAATGCAGCGAAAGATACGCAGAGAGAGTCTGGAGCACGTAATGGATGCGTTTGGTAATCGAGTTGTAAAGAGATATTCGCGGCGGCAAGTGCTTGCGCCGAGACTTTTACCTCGAGCTTTCTCCCGCCTGGCGCGCTCCACTTTAAAGCGAGCGAGCGACTTCCTCCGTCTCGAAAACACACTCGATATCGAGATGTGTTGCGCGCTGGCGGGAGGGAGAGCGAGAGAGAGAGCGAGAGCGCCGGCCACTCCGAGAATTGGAGCTCGATAGCAATCTCGGTTTTATCACGAGAAGCAGGAGAGCGTGTGCACGTGCGCCGCTCAAAGGAGGAAAGGAATTCCCCCGTGTATCTGTGCTCCTGTGCAGCGAAGCCGGCGAAATTTTTCGCAGCGGCCGATAAACCCTACATAAATTCACTACATTGGATTTATGCTGCATTTTTCTACGGCTCTTTGCGAATCCGACTCCCGCTCCACTATCGCGATATGAGGATCAATTTTTCAGCTTCGACCTTTGTTATCTCTCCGGCAAGCGCGCGCTCCTTTTATTTCACCTACATGGATCGCGTGCTTCGGCGATTAGCTGACTTTTTAATGCGGCAAATCTGCCCTCGTCGAAGAAGGAAAAACGATCGGCTCGCACATTACTTTAATTTCTTCGGCTCCACTCCGGCGAACGAGATAACGCGATCCCGGGCAAGTTTGAAGAATAAGAGGAGAGCGCGGCCGGCGAAAGAAAAAAAGTGCCATAAAGGGCGAAAAAAGACGGTGCAGGCGAGTGGCTCACACATACTATCCCCGAGCAGCATCTCTCGGCTCGGGAAGTTGTTGCGGAGGAGGAGGTCGGCTGAGCGGAGGTTTGCTTTGGGATAGAGTTACAGAAGCGCGCGGATAGGGTAACTCAAAAGTAACCAGAAGTCGCCGCTGAAAGCTTCGAATTCGAAAGTTGCCGCCGTCGTAGCCGCATCTACACAAAGCTCCCCGGCATACACGGGCCGGAGAAAGGATGGAGCCCAACTGGAGCTCGCTAAGCGCGCATCGATCCTGGAGGAAGCAGCGCGGCGGATGTCGGGGATGACTGGTGGTTTCTGGGCGCGCGCGCGCAGGTGCCGCGCTTTGTTCTCGACCTAATCACGGAAATTACATTGCTTGGCCGATCAAAGCTTCAAAGGCTCCGCTGCATTGCGACGTAAGAGCAGCCGCGAAACCGAGTAGGTATCGCAGGCGAGCACACGCCGCCGCCGTCCTGCCAACTCGACCTACATAATACGCGAGCTATCCCCCTCCCCCTCTGCCCAATTCTCCGAAAACGAGGAAAAAATAAATGGAAGCCGGATCGACGACTTATTGGAAGCAGCTTTTGAGAAATTGAATGCACAAGTTTGATTTGCTCCGGAAGCTGCGTGATCCAGCGCAAATCCTTGCCGCTGCTGACCTGCAGTTATCAAAGCGTTCGAGGGCAGATACGGCTATTGATTCGCAACAGTCAGTTTGTTATACGAGAATATATATATATGGAAAGGACGGTGCTCCTGGCGATTCCGGCGCAGTGCATCGGGGATTCTTTGCATGAGCGGACACGGCCAATACTGGTGTCAATCGTTTTCACGCAAGCGGAACGCCTCCGCCGAGATGAAGTCGATGGTGCAGAGAGGCTTCGCCTTCCTTCCTGCGGCTGCGGCGAGAGCAATATCGCCTCGGTACGTTTGCTCGGCTATTAGAAAATATGAGGCACAATGGGAAAGTGCGCCGATGCGATTCCGCCGGATGAAATTTATCGAAAGGAGAGAGAGAGAGCGGGAGGAGGAGGCGGAGGCGGAGAGGCCGTTAGAAAGAGGCTACCTGGGGGGCTTGTTCGGCTAGATTTCCCTGCGGACTCTAATCACGCATCGGGCAGGTATTAGCCGCAGACCCGCGGGGCGCTGCGGGGCCGAGCGAGTGCGGACGATCGCTGCCCGGCGATATGTCTCGGGCCGTGTTCGACACGGAAGCGCTCGTGTAGCCCCGGCCGAACCATCGTCGCCGCAACCCTTGTCCACCGGCGCCCCGGCTATCATATCGCGAGCGCCGCCGACTTTCCCGCAGCCCCGACCATCAAACCCCCCTTCCCCCTTTCTCTCTCCCGCTCTCTGCCAATTCCTTTGAGCGACGAGCTGACCGCGCCGCATTACCTCTCCAAGATTACGAGCTACAATTTACGCGGCCTCTGATTAGACCCGCCAAGGTCGAGGCCCCGCGGGCTCTTTATGCACCCGCCCAGATTTTATCCCGCCCGTGCTTTTATCGCCGGACCTCCCTTTATTTTTCGTCGCTTCGCCCTGGCCACGCGCCGGCTTTATCTCTCGTTATTTCGAGATTTATTTCATGGGAACGTTACTCGCGCCATTAGCTAATGATGTTTGATGTTTAATGAATACTTCCGCCGGCCGTAAAAGGCAGCCTGGCTCTTTCTTATTTAAACGAACAGAACAAAGTTACGTTGCTTTATTGGCAAATTGTTTATCGGACGATTCGCCGAGAGGTTAGCGTTTAAACTTTCATTATTTCAACATTACACATTTAAAATATTCCTATTCATTAATCTTGATTTTATTCATATTGATTATCGAATTTTGCCCTTAACGCAATGTTTGGCTCGATTGTTTTAATGAATAAATCAGCAATTCCAATTATTGAGACGGCAATGTTCCAACTTGTCTCCCCTTCTATATCGACTTCTTCCCTTCATTGAGCCTGTAATTTATTCGCTTTATCAAGCACATTTTATTTCGCTGAAAAGTCCCTCTTCAATCGAATTATATCCAGTTCTTTGGGCGCATAAAACTTTTTTACCTCCTTTTTTATGCAGCATTTTATTCATACCCACTGCCGGACACGATAAAGGCGTTAAAACAACACCAACAAAATCTAGCTCAAGTCCCAGAAAAAGCGTTCCGCGCTCAGCCTTCTCTTCCTTTATGCGTGGCATCAATCATGCATACACCGCCAAGTCCTTTTAATTCAAACGAAATAGACATTTATTTACCTATTTATAAAACGTTCTCTCGGCTTTCTCCTCGCATCCTTGCTCGTTCCCTCTTCCGAACGCGCGTCAATCGGCTGGGGAGGAAGCCGCCCGCCGGGTAGTGCACGGCGTGCTCGCCTTGGGGCTTTTTCGGGGCGTGGGGGGGGGGGGGGGCAGAGCCGTGTCGATGTCGCTGGCGTTTCGCACGGGGTAAAGCGATGCATAATTCGTCGGCCGGTCTTGCAAACGATTGCGTTTCGCTGGCGCGCGCGCTCGCGCGCCCGGGTATAATTCAGAGTCCAATTAACGATAATCACGACGCGAATTGGGAATTCCTAATGACGAGGCGGACCCGGGCGGGCGTCAATTTTTGCAGACGCTCGTAATTCGTCGCGCAAATTAAATTAATTTTCCTTTATCGAGTTAATGGCACTTTGCATCCTGGCGTTCGCTTCCTCGCGCACTGCGACCATCGTTTTTCCATGCCAATTTCTGCCCCAAGCCGCCGGGAGAGAGAAACTGCCGCTGGATGAATTTTCAATTCTGACGACATTGAACGCAGAATGACGGACTGACTTTTTCGCGTTTCAATTAGTTACCTGCAAATAGGCTCACTTAGACCTCCGAGTAGATGCAATTTCGGATGCATTAGACTGCCAGTGCCGAAAATTCACCTCATATTTACTCAAGAGATAATCGCTAGTTACATGCACGATATTGTCTGACTAAATTACAGTACTTGGCCACTTATGCAGGAGAATTCTCTACTTTTGTGACCTAAAATTACCTAAATTTTCCACTAGATTTCGATTCAAATTTTCCAGCATGGTTTTAGCTGTGATTAAGTATGAAACTTCATCTCATTATTGCCAAGTCCAAAAATAAAGCTAAAATATCAGCTAATTAGCAAATTAGTTGCCCGAAACTCCGCTTCTATTTCTACACTTGTCGTCGCGCTTCTGACGTCCATAGATTTCAGTTAATTTGGCATTTTTAATAAACTCTTCTTCAATCCGGGGAGTGAATAATTAACCGGGCAGTCGAGCGACATGCATCCATCGGCGATTATGTTCGCTCGGCGGCATCCTCGGGAATGTTTAAAGCGCGTGCATATTTTAGGGAGCCGATCGATGCTTGCGAGAGCGCGAGAGCGGGTTATAAATATCGTTCGCGGAAACTCGCTGAGACCACAGATCCTCTGATCCACTGGTTAATGCAGCCGACCATAACGCGCGTTGTTAGAGTCCGCGATTCGTCAATGTTCGCCGGCCGATAGCACGCGTCTATTCGTCAATTCGATGGACGCGGGAGCGACGATAAGCAGGAAGTTGCCCACCGGTAATGTCAGCGACGTCCCGCGCCGGCCCGTTATCGACTTTTCCCGACGGAAATAAAATTCAAGAAGCTTGTTTAGAGAGGAGCTGACTTTGAGGAGGAAGCGCATTAGAGGAGCGTGGCGTCGATAAGATCCGATAGGTCCTGAGAAATTCACTTTAACAGATCATTATTGCGTTTCGTTCCATTTATTAATGGATCGAACCACTCTGCGAGTATCTCAATAAATAGCGATATTATATAGCAATGCGTTTATAGGTCAGCCACTAATGAATGATTAATGTATTGATTCAATTATCATTTTAAATTTTAATCGACGTTAATTCGTTACTGATAAAGTTGGCACTCTAAAGTGGCTAAAAAAGATATAAAACGAGCATTTTAATGTGCCACTAGATTTTTAAAGAAGCACTAAAAATACGGATATTACGACAGGGCGGCGAGAAAAAAAGTGGACATTAGGAAACGGAGCCGACAGGCGAAAAAGGGGGCGCGAAATATCAAAACGTCGACGCGTCATATACACATCCGCTCACTAAGCTCGCTTAAGGTCAATCTGGTGAAAAATGGAGGAAGCCAACTATAGAGGAGCAGAGCCCGGGAGAGTCCGGGCGTTGGCACGATAACGAATGGGGCCATTTGTAGACATGACTATTACAGCGCTTGCTTGCCAGTTCGGGGGGGAGAGGCAGCACATCCGCCGCGGCCCGCGGACGAGATTCACTCCGCATGATTTAGCCCTTTGGCCGAGTGACGATGATGCGACTCTCAAGGCCCTATCCGTCGCTTATAATTTCTGCCCTCGATCATCGCGCTCGTACCTCGCGCGCTCGTATAGTGGCGCGAGAACGCTCGAGAAAATCTGACTAGATTTCACGCCTCGCCGGCTCATTGCCAGTAATTTAATGAGCGGCTTGCCGATGATGAATGCTCTGCCTGCTTGCACCTGAGCGCGATGTTCTTTCATGATGTCGCTCGATTCCATGCTTGTTAATTCTTCATTTATTTTATGTGCTACTAAGTTGTCGTACTTCTTTATGACGCTCAACGAGCTGAACATTTTTGGGTAATAAAGACGCTTGTTCCAATTAAACAAAAAGATAGAGATAAATACTTTAGAGTCTGCGCAAGTTCATAAGATTTAATTAATGTCAAGGCAAGATTGTAGAAAGGAAAGGAAAGTTTATAATCTTCTGATTTTGCCTGGCATATTTAGTAAAATGAAAATTAGATTCTTTTACTTAAGTTTATTACAACGACTTTTTAATGATAAGTAAGTCTGAAATTCAGAAGATTTGAGTACAAGATATCCGTGAAATTTCTTGTAAATTTTCTAAAAGCAATAAAAAATTCAATAATTTACAATTTTAATAATCAAGAAAATGACTTTTTTGCACTTTATAAATTGCTTGCGCAAAGATGTAATGGTGTTATTGCAATTCGTTATCTCCCGCCTCCATCTTTCTCTCAGTTGGGCTAAACGAGCATGAATTAACCAATTTAGAAGATAACGCGGAGAACTAATGCCAGAAAATGGATTTTCGCGGGCTCTGGCGCTAAAACACATAGGTCGAGATGGAAATGCGAACTTGGAGCCGAGCGTCGGTCTGAAGATCAGATCATCCCAGCAATTTACCGCCTCGCTCTTAGCCATATACACAGTCAAGTTTCCGTCTGCAGAATTTCAAAGTTGCACGCGCGTCTTTTTGCAGACGGATGCAGCCTTCCACATCCGAGACTTACTCGCCATTCGTAAAGGGGTAAAGGTGGGCTTGGCCAGACTGGCCGGGAGCTAAAACCTCCCGAGGCGCATCGAACTTTTGGCAACTCGTAACTATCGCCCACCTCCGCGTCCAAGTCGATCAACTACCCCTGACCCTCTCCATTCTCCCTCCGAACTCCGCAGCAGCAAAGTCGCTAAGTCTTTAAATAAACGAGGCTCTCTCTCTCTTTTTGTTTCAGGATGCTGCTTCGTTACGTTTTACACAAGACAGGCGGCCCTGGCAGCTCAGAACGCGCTCCACAACATCAAGACCTTTCACGGGGTAAGTAAGTCGCATTACCGTTAGCGAAGACGGCAGCTTCGAGCTTTCGAAACGAACGAACGAGTCAAAAGTTGCGCGAGAGTCAAAGGCGGCAGGCTCGTTTTGGCTCGAGAGCATTATCGCCTCGATTAACGGCTACGGCAATTACCGCGAGGGTGGTTTTGTCGAGGGTCGTTAGTATTCTCGTCGATTGCGGGCTACTCGGTATCGCGAGAGGTGCGATAATTACGAACTCGGGAACTTTCGATGCTGCCATTTCGGATCTTTTCAATGCAGTTGCATCACTTACCCAAACGATGCCGCCTGTATATACTCTTTCTTTGTCCTTTTTCCTGATTAGTGAGAAATTAATTACTCGATGGCTGATTGCATCTCGAGATCAAATTAACAATATAGTTTTTGTCCTATTTTAATTGAATACCAATTTCTTTTCTCTACGAAAACTAACTAAAATCAAAATATTTTAGTAGAAACAGTTAGATCTAGTAAGACAGATTAAGTTATTAAGTAAAAAAGTATTTTAAATGTATTAAACTTTATTGAAACGCAAAAATCTTCCTCAACATTTGATTTTTGACGTGACCTACTTTAATACGAGATTTCAAAATGTTCAAAATCTTGGAAAATCGTATTTTAAAAATCGCATCGGAGCGCAACTCTTCCTCGGGAATAAGCGCATTTTTTTCTCATTCATGTTTATTTAATCTCGACAATCGCAGTCAAGTTACATATAGATTTCCTTTCGCCGACAGGAATCCTATATCCCGCGAGCATGCTCCCCCAATTCGATCCATGTCCCGGAAGTACACAATGCATAGAAACTCGAAGCAGCGGCGGCGGCGGCGGCGGCGAGGCAGCTTCTAAACTGATATATCTGTTGAGCGTTCGACACACAATGGCTCTTGCGCTGCTAAGTTTGAGCTTCGGCCGCGCGACGCCGCCACTGCTCGCGCTCGACTCGCTCATTTATCGCCAGCCGAATGACTTTCAGCGCGGTAATAACGTCGCGGCCGCATTGTTCGGAAAAAAAGCGGCGCGCCGCCGCCGCCGTCGCATCTTGTTTAACAAATTGAGGGGAAAAATGGGGCCGCCGCCGCCGCCGCGCCGTCCCCGGAAAATTCCCCGGAAAATAAGGGCGGCGAGCTGGCAAAAAGAAAGCGCCGAAAGAATAATGGTGCGCGCGAGGAGGCGAGGGTAAAAGATGGAGAAGCAAGATCCATGCATTTGAAGGAGTTTAGCTTTTCTCGTATCGGATTTCGTTTCCGCGAGTGGCCTGTTCCAGCTCCGTTGCGGAGAGGAGGAGGGAAATGCAACCGAGCCGAGAGAGGCGGCACGGCGTTGCGCGCTTTTGTGCGACAGCTTCTACGACAGGAAATTTATCCTCTCTCGGGCGCAGCCGCTCGATCTTCGATTTTTGCGTATTTCATAAATCACCTTACCCTTCGATTTTTCATCCGGCCGGGGGGCCTCTTTCATTCCAGCCCCCGTTCCACTTTCGCGCTCGCCTCGCTACCCAAGTTTTTAGCGCGAAACCATGCAGCTTTAACCCCTTTTTTAGTCTACCTTTAATTATAACGGATAAAAATAAACAAATCATGTTAACATCAATTTCGGGAATATAAACATTTACTTGTTTTTTTACCAAAATTGTAGTTTTTACGTTCAACAAAATTTTATTTTCAATTTTGAGGTACTCGTCGAAAATTAATAATAAACGGTAGTGTATCAAAAATATTTTCGAAATAACTCAAAACTCAATATATCAGCCACTGAAAATGTCAATTAGGTCGCTTCTTCATTCGCAAAAATTGTAAAGTAAAAAAAATGGGACCACTGGGAAGTAACGGTAGAGAACGATCAATTTTCCCAACGGTAGTCACGAAATTATAAAGTTGAACGGATTTATCCGCATGTATAATGCCGCGGGTTCACGAGGCGTAATATTATTAAAGTACCGCGAACGAGTGGCATTCGATGTCCGCGCGCATATATTTCAGCAAAACAGCGACCTCTCCTCTCTCTCGCTCCTCGCGTCAGCGGAAAATATACCGAACAATGCCCGTATTGATATCTCGCATCGAAGTCGACACTAACGCGCAAAAAAACAATGATCGGATAATCACGTGCCGCCGCGGCTTCGTTTCACTCGTGAAGATAACGAAAATTCGATAATAGGAAATACGCGCCGGGTTATGAAACGCGCGAAAAACAATGACGAGAGGATCATTACACGTTTTCGAGTTGCAATGCAACATTTACAAAGTACACTCGAGTATTAAAAATTACCTCGACTCTTGTTACCGTAACGTCAGTCTGAATTTTTCATCAAAATCGTACGGGTAATATCATTCGCGTACACGAAAAAGTCGATACCTCGTCGATCCTTCAAATGTTTGGATATAATTTTCCGGAAAAATATCGAGTTTTATTAGAGCAGCGATAAATGATTAATGATTCGACGAGGGGTGTCGGCTCTAATCTCGGCCTCGAAAAAGGTCTGCGACTGCGCAGCTACGGGACAATCAAGGGGGCCGCAATAGCGCACTCGCGCGCGATGATCCAGTTTCGATGGCCATCCGATTGTAGGTATTACAACGTGCGGCCGATAGGCATGCGCTCAATGCGCTAACCATCGCGGGACTCTGGTTTGCCATAGTCGGCCCGGAATCTCATTAGATCGCCCGTATAATTATTACCGGCACACCGACTATAACCTGGAAATCCATCCCTAAATCAAACCTTTCCCAAATCCAGCGGCTCGGCCGAGCGTAAAAACGACACGGTTCCTCCCCCAGTTGTCGTTCCCCGCCGAAAGACAATAACCGTAAGGCGCAGGAAGTGGATCGTTAATTTTATTCGCGCGGCGAAGAGAGAAAAAAAAAAGAACTCCTGGCGCGGGCCGACCTATATATATACTCGCAGCGCAGTTGGAAAGGTGAGAGTGAGAGAGACCCCCCGGTGCATTACAATGGGCGATGCTTAAAATACTATACCCGCCCGATATAGCCGCGCGGGCCGGCAGCCGTTCATTACGATGCACGCCCGAGAAATCGCTCGCCTGTGAAGCTAGGAAAGCTAAGCGCTGGAGCTCCATTTTTTTTTTCGGAACCCGCAATTATCGGATCCGCGTTTACGGCGAACGCATAATGGATCTACCCGCTTCGTTAATGTCGACCAGCTGTATATCGCCTGCTACGACGCTGGATAATTATTTCGTCGCTGGCTCGAAAGCTAATGGATTAATGTTCCTTCGAGTCAAACTCGATAGTACTCCATTTTAATGTACGATACAACTCGTTCTTTTTAATGAGAATTAGAAAATACTCTTGATTCGACGCGTTCAGTTTGGTCACGTTAACGAAGCAATGTCGATGTATTGGATATCAATTTATTATCGATAACAAAATTTCGTAGATACATTTTATAGGGGTAACAAAATTCTGCCATAAAACTAAATTAAACCCCATTTTGATATTTTATTTTTGCAAAGTCTAGAAAATTGATTAAACAAGTTTTATTAGAAATTGCAAAATTCCCCGCCAACCGAGTGCCGTTAATAAACGCTCTGACCTTTGATCGATTCATTATATCCGAATCGAAATCGAGTAGGCCGACATGCAAAATGCTAATTCACCCCGAAAAAAGTGTTTCTCCCGGCGGCTTTGAAATTGCAAATGGGCGGTACGTAAGGGCAGGCAGGCTTCGGCATTTCCTGCATGCGAGGCGGCCGTTTATCGCGGGAAATTCGTCTTCGGCTAATAAAGTCACCTGGCCGAGCGTTCGCCGGCCGGAGAGAGAGAGAGAGAGAGAGAGAGCCCTGAAAGTGCATACCTGACACGCTTCACGCGAGGCCGAGCGAATCGCGGACTCCCGAGATCGCGGAACCGAAAATAAATCATTCGACGAACTCGAGCACGCGGAGTGTGCACTGTGTGTGCGTGCAGGCAAGCAAGAAGCAGCGGGAGAGTGACGTCCGGTGCCGCCGTGGCCTACATTTCCATGCCCGTTTTAAATAACGTTAAGAAGCTAGCGAGTCGTCCTCCTTCGATATCGGACATCTTGCCCCTTTGGCGGCGACAAACAATTACCGCGCACCCGTCGGATATAGAATAATGGCTCTTCATTTTTCCTCCCTCGGATTTCCTCTCCTCTCTCCCCTCCCCGGCTTTTTTTCCTTATCCCCTCGTTAACGAACACTTCTTTGCTCGAGCTTTGGAGGGCCGCAAAAAACAGTGGACGTCATTAACGGACAGAGATAATGGCCGACGGGGGCTCGACCGCTTGCGCGCGGGCGCGCGCGCGCGCGGGGCCGCTCGAGTGCGAGCAAACGAACGTTCAGCAATTTGTATTAACGATGACTGCACTTTTTCGAAGCGGCCACCGCACGCAAGAGCGAGCCCAGCCCCGAAAACCTCTGCGCGCCGAAGCGTTCGCGGAGAAATAACAATCGGCTCGATGGGACTGAATTCTGGACCTGCGCAGCTCCGGCTATTAAAATAAAATAAAATGCACCCTTTTTACCCTTTCGTTTTTAGATTTTGTTTCCAGCACTCGGCTAAACGCCCGCCGCCGCCCGGTTATTGGAAATCATTTCGCGGGTTTAGATTCGCGGACTAATTAATGCTGTCAATTGCGTCGCTGATTTTCACTCTCTCCCTTTATCGAGAGTTTATCGATGTTCGATGGGGATTGAAAAAAGGGGTTCAAACCGCAATTAAAACTTTACACTTTTTTTAACTTTGAAGATATTTTAAATATTATAATAAAATTACACGAGATAAAGCAAAGAATTTAAATTATATCAAAGCTTGATAAATTATTGAATTTTTTCTTCAAATTTTATTAATTTTATTAAATTTGAGCAACAGCTATAATTCCAGCAAATTAATTAAAAGTTCATTCTAGTGACAGCAGAATATAGATTTTTTAAAATAATTTCTTGAATATTAATATGTATTCCTTCCGTTTGACATTGTAGATACCATTTCCCTAGTGATCACAATATATTTTTAAAAAAGCTTTTGACAAATTTGAGCTTTAAAAATTACAATTATTTAAAAACACGATTTAAAAAAAAAAATTAAGACGGTGTAGTTTTCACCGGGCCAGATTTTAAAAAGATGCCCTGTGTAATGCATAATACTTCATTCACAAACTCTCATTTCAGCGCGCGGCTACGAAATATAGCCGGCGCAGCTGCTAGTGACGTTCCGTCTGACCAGCCGTTGACTCGATCGCGAAATTAAACATTTTTCTGAAAGCTAGACAGAACTGCAGCACGTGTTGTGCTTTTGCATTTCTCACTCGAGCACCCCCAGGTTTTTTAACTTATGATCAGTACTTTACGCCTAAAAAATTCTTAATCACCGCTAATTATGCAAGCCATAAATTTCGCGATTCCAACAATGTCGAAAGAGAGCAGCAGGACTGAACGGAAGCTTGAATTTCGCGCGGGAAAAACAGTAGATTAACAATAGCTCATAAACTAGAATCTATCAGCGGCGCGCGGCAAAAGCACTTAAAAGTTATTTTAAAATCAGCGGCAACTCCGCAGCTATACAAAGTGTCTAAATTCGAGCTAATTAGAGCCCGACGAGATAGATAGAGAGAAGCGGGCGGGGAAACATCGCAACTGTATGAAATATAACTCGGCGAACGAAGGGGGATTTTGATTCTATTACTGTTTACGAGTTCGCATCGGCGGCGGCGGCGGCGGCGGCGTCGGCGGCGCAACTGCACTGCTCTACAAATCGCGCTCCTCTCGATGCCAAGTTATATCTCCTTTTCCAATCTGTTCTGCGCCATTTTGCCGGGAGAGCTCTCGCTCGAAATTTACGCTGACCGTAAATTCGGGCCGGGTGTTAGCGTACATACACTCTCATTGTCGGGGGCGACGAAAAAGCCTCGGGATTCCGCCCAGAATTTTTATCGCCTTACTCGGCGGACATGTATATTAGCCCCGCCGCACTCGGAAATTTCATTTGAGGCGCGCTTTATGGCCCCTCGCGCGCACCGACAACACAGGGGCAATATCGAGCGCGCTTCCGCTTCATTTCCGCGACAATCGCCGAGCGGCCAACCTTCGGCTTCCCGTCGACGTCGCGTCTTTCGCGAATTAAGAAGCTCCGCGCACAAGCCTGCGATCGCAGCTTTTTTGCGGCGCATCGGTCGAAATTCGCGCGGAGGGCCTCGTAAAAGCGGACGTCGCGGAAGTAGTCATAACTCACGAGCCGCGCGCGCCCCAAAGATTGTTTCAGAAAAGATAACGAAAGTAGAGGCAGTAAACTTTAATGGAAATGGATCGCGCGCTGATGGTTTTGTTGCTCGTTGGACAGCGCGTGGATGAGCCCGGCGGATTCAAGCGGCCGGGACGCGCTGCGTTAATGTTTACTGTAGATGACGCATGGCGGCAACGTTTTATGTACCGACGCGCCAACTTGTTCGAGGGGTCGCGCTGCTAGCTCGTCGCGCTGCTCTATTTTCTTCGCCCGAGTTCGTAATTGCGTCGCAATGTACGAGCTCCGCGGAAACTTTGATTGACGCTAATCAGGATACTCGATGAAACTATTCTCGTCGTTTTAATAACATGACATTTGATTTTAATAATCCTCGTGCATCCCGGAAGCGCGCGGAGTCAACTCCGACTCTCGCCGGCGGAGCCAATCGCTGCCAATCGGATTTCCGCGCGCTCCGGCGCAAAAAAGACCGGCGTCGCGGCGTGCCGGAGGGAGGAGGAGCTGACCCCTCGCGTTTACGCTTTCGCGGACGCGCAATTTTTTTTTTTCTCTTTTTTTTTCCGAATCGAACCCATTTCCCTGAGAAATGCCGCGCGCGTCGAGCTGCAGCCGTTTCTCTGTCTCTCTTTCTCCCGGAGAGAGGGAGAAGCTTCGCACAGCGCCGGCAGCAGCTCAACGGGAAATGGATCGCGCTTCGCGATGGAACGCGACTTCCGCTCTGATTCACAACTCATTGTACCTGCGGAATACATTCTAGATTTTACTCTCTGAAAACGGCTTGTTTTCTACGCCAATTTTCCTTTTTTTACCCCAACTCCCGGTCCTGCTCGCCTTTCTCTCTCTTCCTGGATTTTGACGTTTTTCGCGTTCGCTCGCGTACTTTTTTTTTTTTTTTTTTTTATAAACTTTAATCCGCACAATCGAAACGAAAAGATTTCTAAATCCAATCAATATTTTTCAACCGATCAAAGTTACTGTAAAAAATTTTTGAAACAATACGCAGATAAATTTGGATTAGGTCTTCGGTGGATATCGTCGAAATGAAGCGAAGAAAGTTGATGTAGTCGAACGGCGGTGGAAATTTATCGCGGCCACTTGATTAGTCATTAGCATAAATTGGGGGAGCGGGAACGCTGAAGGGACGCATTGTGCGAGTAATCGACTGCTTGGAAAATGCGCCCTTGCCGACAGGCGCACTTTATCCCGACTCATTGAAAGACGGCTTTGTCGAGCCTAATGAGCGGCCAAAGAGCACTCGGCGAAAGTCTACACTGTCGTACGGTGCGCGTGCGCGCTTATGCGCACACCTTCCACGGCGAGATTCACAAATTTGCTTTGTTAATCAAATAAGCAGGCCCCGAGACAATGAGAGCCGAGCCGAGGAATCTACTAAATCTTCATAACATTTGCATACATTTTAGTGGACAAAACGAGGAGCTCAAGATTTATTTTAATCAAGATTTTCTTCTTTTCAAACAAAGTGAGATTTACCGCGGCTCGACCTCGTTTAACTATTCAAATTAGACATTAATTAGTAAACTAATCCGGCATTGAAATTGAACGACGACGAAGCAGAAATCTTGCGTCTCGTCACGAAAGGGGGTAGCGGAGCTAAAGTCGAGCTAAACTTTCGAGTATATAGGCGCAGCAGAGTCGAGGCTATCGAAAATTTACGGGGCACGCGATTTGATTATGAAAAAAGGAGCAAAACGTTTTATCCGGCGAGCAGAGTGTAAGAGTAGAGTAGCAGGAGCGAAGCTGCGCGGGAGAAAAAGTAAGTTTCGTGAGTCGCGCGCAATACACGCGGACGTGTCTTATTGAGGCGTCCCTCTCTCTCTCTCTCTCTCTCTCTCCTCGTCCTCTCCTCGTTGCTCCTTCTCGCACTTCCGTTTCGCTCGGCGCTTCGTACGTGACCGGCGAGTCCTCTGGGCCTCTTCCTTTTTCGCGCGCGTCGAAAAAAATCTATGCAGATTTTTACGGCACTCTGCCCGATATATTCCTACCCCGAGGGCTCCTCTCGTTCGCTCTTTCCTTCCTTTTTCTTCATTCCGGCGACGTGCCGCTATACGTGAAATGAATCTGTATTGCCAGCGAGAGAGAGAGAGAGAGAGAGAGAGAGAGAGAGAGAGAGAGAGAGAGAGAGAGAGACGGAAAAAGAGAGAGGCTTCGCGGCCGATGAATTGTGTCCGCGTGGAGCTCGGGGTAGGGGACACGTCGGGACACTGTATTGATTTTCATGCCGCATGTAAAGTACTTTTTTACACGGGAAATCCTCCTCTTAACACCTACTCCCACGCTGCCGAAGCTTCCACGTGTTCGAGCTTCGTGCTGTACAAATGAAAAGTCGACAAAATCTCCTCTCTCCGGAGGAGATGAGGCGATTAAAAGGGATTCGAGGTATTTCGACGCTTTTTTCTCCCGAATTTTTCAATGATTCGAAATTTTCTTTACTCATGCGGACTTGTTCGCTGGTGGAAAAAAAACGCCAATAAACCATTACTCAATACACTGCGCTCTGAATTGAAATCAAGTATAAAGGAAGATCCTTTTCGGATTCAAAACCTTTTAGAATCCCATTATCCTAATAGAGGAAGCTTTGTGATGATAATAAAAAATAATACTTCATATTATATCGTAAAAACGTGTTTTCAACTATTGAATAAAAGATCGTATATTATCTTTATAGTTTGGTGTATACTAAAATACAAAAAACATATTTTTATCATATTTAACATTTTGGAATAATATTTTATCAGAAAAAGTTTTATTGAAAATTTTGAAATTATTTATAGAAATAATCCATCCACCATTTGACGGAAATAGATTTTTTTTTAAATTCTTTCTGGATGAAAAAAAATCGCATCCTGATAGAAACTCGACCGGTTTCCCGCTAAATCTCTCGTCTTTCATGGTGTTTCTTACCCAAACAAAGTTGCCACTCTGCCAAAAACCCAACCCAAGTAAAAACCTGCAACCGCTGTCATCCTCCAATAGTGGGCCCTCACAGGGTCAAACGTAGTCGAGCGATAATGAGCAGCGGTACGATACGAATCTTATACGCGTATAATGCGGCCATCATCATCGAGAAATCGTGCGGGGGCGGCCCGTGGGAATATTCAGGCTTATAACCCAGATTCCGGATGTGTGCGTACGGCAAATTTATAGAAGAGAATGAGCCCGGTATAATATATCATCGGACTACGGGATGACGGTCCACCGTGCGGTCGAGCGTGCGAGAGAGAGAGAGAGGGAATGACGCGTCATGAATGATAATTTTATGGCCGGGGCTTTAGCGTACTTGCCAATGTTTGCGCTAAAACGAGCCGAAGGAATAAAGAGGATTTTTCCAATTTTTTTTTGTTTCAGAAACTCCATCCTATCCAGATGAAGCCAGCCGACAGCGAGAACCGAAGTCGTAAGTACAAATTTTGCTTCTGTCGCCTTTGTTGATCTTGTGTTTAATCTTGCGAGATTGCAGGAATTCTAATTTTTTATACCTTCAGTGTGCGCAACATCTTTGTTGCAATAGAACATCGATGAATTTGGATAATGTCAATTTGTATTGAAATGAAGCCATTGAATAATTTGATTTACTGGTTACGTACCAAATAAAATGAGTAAATTATAGTCTAAAAAAACCGTAATTGAATACCTGAAAACCGCAATTAAGTAACTCTAAAGATGAAAAAAGTTGAAAACTAACAATTTCAAATTTAAGCATGATTCTTTGTTCGCGGGAAAACTTGTTAAATTTATTACGCAAGCCAAGTTTACGGTTGCATCAAAAGTTTTACAGCCGTCTCATTGTATAAACAGATAAAAAGCTAAAAGAAACGGCTGAAACGGCCGCCCCGCCCCGACTTCTGACCGGCGCTTTTCGCGAGTCGCGAATTTTCGCATCTCCCTATCCGCCTCATCTGCCTGAAATATGCCTCGTATATGTAATATTGCAAACTATTCAGACTGCCATTCGAGCTAAATTGAAAATCAATAAGCTCTCCGGGCTCGACGCGTATAAGGTCGAGTCCTCCCTCTCGGTTGCTACGCACCTCGAGAGGAAACTCGTTCAAGTCAAAAGTTGCCGCCCGGTATGCCACTTCAAAGCGTGTTTATTAACAGCTAATTGACTCAATCGAAAGGCTTCTGCCGCATATTTTGTCTGCGCACGAAGAACAGCCGCCGTTACCTCAGCCACCGCCTTCCTGATGAAATTTCTGTTATGAGAGTCTCAAGTATAGTGTTCCGGTACACCTGTGGGTACCAGAAATTGGTTGAATTATCGACTGGCAAAAGGCCACTGTACTCAAATTCAATTTAAGGCTCTCTCCTTCGCGAAGCCGCTGCTTAATTTCATTGCGTTATTATTCGGCTAATTACATTTATTACAGCACCAATTTCATTTAAATATGCATTGACTCTGCGCCGTCTTTATTAGCCTTACCCGTTATATTAGAAATGACTGTAATGAGATTATTTGTCTTCCTAAATTGAGTTTTATTCATTATCTACTTCCAAATGTCAAATGTCAAATGTTTTTGGACTACCACCAAACGACTTTAAAACGAGCTCAGAGCATTTAATAAGGAAGCTTCAACACATTATTAAACAAATTTACATCTTTTTAACCTTTTGTAGCGTGTTTCTGCGATAAATTTCAATTTTTTATTAAAATCTTCAATGTATCTTGCTCAGCTGTAAACAAAAATTCAATTTGAAATATGAAAGCTGGAAACTGTTTAAACAATTTCGCAACAGTTAATAATGAGTTTTATTGCACGCTCGTCGTCGGATTTTTCGCTGCATACAATTTTTTACAATCTCTCAATTTTCTCGGAAAGCCTTTTTTTTCTCAAGCTATTGACGCCCGTAAAACTTTATCCGAGACATAACATTGTTATCTAAGACGGTTATTAACATTTTGCATGAATAATAATTTATTTAAAAATTATTCAAATAATTCACTTTACCTACCCGGGTTCAGTCGACCTCCGCCCCTCTCTCCATTTCTAGTGAATACAAAATCGATAGGACGTATAAAGTGAATAGAGCAGGAGAGAGTGCAGAGACCCTCTCGAAAATAAATCACTTTTATTGTACGAGCTAAAATCCGCGCTTGTTTTATTATTTTGCCGGGCTGCGCCCGCGGGTAATCTTGTTTTGTCCGGCGACACTTTTGTGTGCGCGCGCACTGCGGCCGTTACCCCGAAAAGAAAATCATCATTGATCACTTAAGAACAGTTTTTCACCGAGCGCGCGGCCGAAGGACGGATAAAAATATCGGCCGGGATGAAAAAGTAAAGAGTTCCCTTTTGAAAATAATCCGCAGCCAACCCTCGAAATCCGAGAGCGGCCGCCATGTTTCTTTTCTGTTCGTCGCTTCGACCCAGATCCGCGCATTATTCACGAACCGAGCTACCGGCCGGATCGGCGAATATCGTCGCGTCATAAATTCATGGTGGACATAAACGTTCGAGAACATTACAGGAAGCGCCAGGAAGGCGACAACCTTAAAAGCCTTTGTGAATCGAGTCGCGCTTTGCTCCCTTTTTTTTCTTTTATTATCTTTACGTCAGTTTTATGCTTTCGAGTAATATGCTTTCGGAGATCTCTTTTTTTTTCTTCTTTTTTTTTTCAATTGGGAACTAATGGCTCGCGCCTTTCGATTTCTAAGGGATTCAGAGAAAATGTTTTTTTCACTAGCTTTTAAATGTGAATCGCACGAGATTTATCATTGCGTTGTAAAATATTCAATCATAAAAACGTCCGCCGTGTTGTATAAATTCAAAGAGAAATATTGAGCGGTATTAAATGTGTATATATATGTATTAATTTTTTCGCGTACGACAGTAACAATTTTAAAGTTGTAAAATGCCCTGTAAAATGACAGACATTCACGAGTTATACAGCTTTCTTTTTATTTAACTGTTTTATGTGCATTTTGTAAAAAATAAGTTACTATTCTCCTCTGTTTTTTTTTTAAAAAGTATTACAAAATTATCTCTATTAACACACTTTCTTTACTTAAATAATCTCATTCTAAAATACGTCTGAAGAGGCCGCACAGCGAGGAATGAAAGATTTATTTAAGTTTTAGGCGCAGTGTTTATTTTGGATGAGAAAATGAGCTGTAAGGAATCGATGTTGAGTGACGGCTCATTCGCACTGCTTAGGATTATGTTTTTTTTTGTAGATTAAACACACATCACACCTTTCGCAGTTCGCAGCTAATTTTAATGTTTTTGAGTTTGTTTTAAACTATCAAGAAACTTTTGAAAAGCAATAAAGCTCTATTAATTTGCCGCGTCCCTTGGCGTCTCTTTTCAAAGCTCCGACTCTCATTACCGGGAAAAAGTACGTGCGGCTAATTACGGAACATGCACGTTGATTGCAGAGAAGGACATTTAATACTTTTCTTTGGCAAATTCCCTCGGCATCGAGCGTAGCGCAGACGCAAACAACAAAAGGCCATCTTCCCCTTTGGCCAAGAGAGACGTCGGAGAGACAGAGAGGGAGAGGGAGAGAGAAGCTGCTCGGCTGACGGAGCAATTGCAGATGTGAAAATGATATATCCTATCGAAGGGAAAGCTAGTCGGCTATCGCCCCGCACAGAGACAGAGCAGCGCGCGAAGCGGCGGAATTTGTATGTGTGCAATTCAATATAATTCCTCGTGAAGGGCTTTGAACAGAGCTTGCATTCACCACCTTAAAGGTCCTCCTCCCGGGCGTTCTCCAACTCGACCGTGCGAGTAATCGCTTTGGATGATTAGCCATTGGCCATTGACGAGAACGTAGCAACGTGCGTCGAATAGTTACCCGAGAGAGCTCCCCGGAACGTAGACAGGCATGTGCAATTCAATGTAAAGGACCTCGCGTGCAAGCTGCTCCTCTGTCTATGTGCCCGTCTCTGTCTCTCTAAATTGTGAAATTTCCCCCGAGCCGGAACGAATCGATTTTCAACTGGGACGAACTGATAGAGCCTCCGCGCCGCGCGATTTCGTCTTTGCTCCAACCTGCTTTTTTTATACTTTTCCGAGCAAAAACTCCATTATGCAAAGTATTTTCTGCATGAGGAGCATAATGGCCTTCAATTGCAGCTGAATGTTTAAGCGCTTTTTTATGCAACCGCTCGTAATTGCGAATTATGTGTAAAAGAACTGCTGACGTAACGATAGGAGAAGGTATATTCTTAAATCAAGATAATTGACTGGGTTTTCGAGTTTTCTATAGATCACCTTTAGGTTACGTAACTCGCTAAGCATTATTTTTTAATAGCGAAAAATCGTTTCATTGAAATTTCCTGCATTAGTTTTATCTCTAATTACGTCGTTCGTTCCTTTGAAATTTTCTTGATAAGACATATTCGCCAAAGTGAGCAAATAGTATGCTAAATTTTTTTGTAAAAATTTCCTGGAAAAGCTGTTCGTTAAATATCTTAATAATTAAACCCTTTTTTTTCATCCCTTGATTTTATCGAATTTATAATTAAATTTTACTTCTATACATGCAGCGGCGACGAGCGGTGTGGGCGAGTTGCTTGATTAAAAATCAATTCTTTCGCGATTTATGGAAAGTTAATTGAAAGCCAATACATCGTGTGTCGGGTTTCATTAAACATCATAGACGTGCACACGTTCCTACTTGAATAAAGAAACTGTGAACATTCCACGCGGTGCCAATCACATCGGCATTTAGCTTCCACAAGGATTGATACAGAACTGCGCAAATTTTGTTTTTTTTGTAAACAAAGTTAATTATTTATATTTGCTTTGAATTTTAATGAAGGTCCTATTTATTTTCAGATTCAATATTTTATTTTTGTAGAATACACAAGTTATATAAAACATTTAAAGTTCAAAAAATAACTTTTACTTATTGAAATCGAATAGTTATAGGTTCAACCTCGACATTTCGAGGTTACATCCATTTCGTCATCGTGAATATAGTAAAAAATGTTTTGACTCAACCGGAAAATTAACATATCTCTATGCATTGTTGTGCGCATTGACGTGTAGTATTTTAGAATTGGCAATCAAAATCGCATATAATTATAGACATGATTAATTACTTTATTTGAACGAGGTAGTACTGATTGACATCTCTTGAAAAATAAAAGCATATTATATGTAAATTACAATATTTAGTACCGAAGCCAGACACCCGCCATCTTGAAAAAATCCATCGGTTTAATAAGTGCGTCGGCGAGCGCAGAAAAGCAAACCCTAAATAGCTTTTATCGGCAGTAGATCTCCTCGGAACGCATCTCAGCCGGGCGGTCTAAAAAAGCCTCGCCCTCACAAAACTTCCTCATCGAGGAAGCGCAACAAGCACACGTAACCGAGCAGTCCAAAAAAAGCCGAGCACGAGCAACAAAAGAAAATGGCAAAAGAAAGCAAGACGCCGAGAAAGAGAAAGAGAGAGAGGGAGAGCCCCTCCATGCTTGTCGTTATAATGCAAGCAGTCGGCGGTCGTCGTTGCGTGTACGTCTGTATGCTTTCCGTCTCTCTCTCTCTCTCTCTCTCTCGCGGACTTGGCAAATAAGACGGAAGGATGGACTCTCTCGTCGACGTCTTGGCTCTGGCTCTCGGCCAAATATTTGCCGGCGCGCTCTCCTCTAGAAAGCGAGCGTCTACGCGTAACGCGAACTTGCTCTCTACGTATATATACGAATCATATCGGCTCGACGCGTAATAAAACAGACGCGTCCCTCTCTGCGTCACGCATTCCCGGAATCTCGGAAATGACCTTTGACGCATCGCGAGCCGCAGCTTCTTGCTACTTTTTTTTCCTCCCCCCCGAGGCAGAAATGCGGAAAGCCGCGCATGCCGGAGGCGCGCAGTTTCCGGATGCTGCGCGCTTTTAACTAAGTTGGCTGGACAATATTTCCGTGCGCCGAGCTCTCTAAGATAACGACTTTGTGTTTATTCGGGGCTCCCAGACTGTTTTGCCTACATTCTTGCCCGCCGAATGCTCCTCATAAGTTACCGAGTTTATACTTCGTAATTTACTTACACGTAATTAGCATCTATGTATATGGAGAAGGAATAAATTTTCGGCCGTCTGCCGTCCTGATGGATACGAAAAACAATAGGCAGCTGAAGGTGACATGAATAAGTGAAACGTTTATCTCGTCAAAATTATAATTTCAGCTTGAATTTAAAGGCCTTCTTCTTCGCCTCTTACGCAAGTAAGCAACAATTTTCTAGCCTGCAAGGCAAAGGGAGCTTTTCAATAAAGTGATAAATCATGAAAAAAAGAAGAACCAGTCGAGCGGCGATTATTTAATAAAAAGCAAAAACGCAGCTACGTAATCCCGCGCTTCTGGAAATACCGCGACTCGTCCGCACATGCATAATGACATAACCGCTCGCGTTCCAGGCAAAAAGAGCGGCGCGAGCGCAAAGCAGAAGGAAAGCCGGGCGGAGATTACGCGCGAGGCACGCTTCTGTGTTTTCTCCGGCGAATAATCCGCACGCCCAGAGACAGACAGAGAGAGTAGAGGGAGAAAGCGAGAGGGAGAGAGAGAGAGAGAGAGAGAGAGAAAAGCGCGCGGAATTCAAAGCAGGAAGACTGACCGCCCCTCTCTCGTGGACAAACGCACGATAACAGCAACGGGCGAAGGTATAAATAACGTATGGCCGCCGTATAAATAATGCACGCCGCAAATATCCATGAAACACCGATGCCAGCGATGACCCCGACTGTCGGCTGACACCCCTTCGCTGTACGTCGACCCAGTCGGATAGGCAATACCTTTCTTTCTCGAGAACGCGCCGCCTGTCGAATTTCCCTCGCCTCTGCCTTTATAATTTCAGATGTGTTTTCCAGCGGCGGAACGGGGTAAACGGCTTTAAAGAAATTGATTTTGCCCCCCCCCCCTCTCTCCCGGCGCGAGACATCCGCGGAGGAAACTTCCGCGAGAAATGCAGTTAGAGACAGTAAAGTGCAGTGACAAAGTAAATCGATTTATAGGTATTGCGAGTAGTAACGGAATTTCTTATCAGACACACTTGCGCGCGCGCGCGCGCACCTTAGCCGTGTATTCTATTACGTTTCACCCGCCGGCTCGGAACTTTATTCCGAAACATAAAGTGACAGGGGGAGCAAGTTTTTTAAAACATTGTTTTATGCTACTTAATTCACACTTTACTCGACAACTTTTCCCGAAGCCTCTCGAGTTCTCGACTTGCCTTTTCCGCCGCTTCGAACTCGCCACCGAATGTAAAACTCTCTTACGCAAACAGTTCATCATAACGTTTATTACTCGGCCGCGATAATAAAGGCACCTTTTACATTCAAACGAAATTCGCTCTCTCTGATTTACCGCGAGCCGTGTAATTGTTTTGTCAAGGCAACAATAAAGAATTCTTTCGACAAGAGCAATCTTCATAAACATATCAGCGCGGCAAGGCGCGTAAGTACACAAAAATCCAGGCGTTTTCACGTACGAAACGTCTCTCCGGCTTATCTAACAGCGGCCACTCAACGCTAACAGCACCATTTTTCCCCTCCGCGCCTCTCCTCACAAAGCCCTCCGTTGTTCCTCGGCCGCGGCCCGAAAAAAGAGCCAAGACCGTCGCCGAAAGTATAATACACACCTCGCCCGGAGTTCAAAGAACAGTCCATGTGTTGAAGCTGGCCAAACATTGCGCGCCCAAGATAAGTGGGGAGGAAGGATCTGTCGACAAAGGCCCTTCTCTAATTGCGCCTGGAAATCGCGACGAAATGGCCTCATAAATATTTACGGCCTGCGAGATGTCTAATTACCGTCTCCGCTCTCGGGACCGGATATAATTTTTATAAATATTTACGAAAATCGCAGCAACAACGCACACCGTCGCGCGTAAATTAATAAAAAAAAAAAAAGGAAAAACTTTCCTCTCGCGCCCCCATCCGGCGCGATCCCGCATGAATAATGCAGGCCGGCTGCATTTGTTAAAGAAATATTCGGAGGCGCGTTTTGTAAATGAAAAGTTCCTCCATGAAAATTCGTCGCGAGAGAGAGAGAGAGAGAGAGAGAGCGAGAGCGGCTAAACGTCCTTATGCATGCGCGCCGAGGATCGTGACTTTTCTCTCGCCGAGAGACGCCGCGGCTAACAAAGATCTCGCCCGAATGCATTTACGCCTGATTACTGACGCCGCATACAATGGCCAGAAATTTCCGAGTGCCGAGCGGCCGCGGCAATTCTTTTGTCGCGCATTTTTTCTGCCGGCTCGAAATGAAAATCAAGGAATTTTATAAGCTCGAGATTTTTTCGGAAAACAAATTGAGCTTTTTATCTGTTTATGCAGTAACGGACTCATTAAGTGCCGACGACTGGCGAAACGCGAAAGCTTCCGTCCGATTTGCTGCGTAACAAGTTTTTTCGGTGCTCTGTTTGGTAAATAGAGGGTATAATTCGGAAATTAATGAATTTTATCGATTGGCGAAACGTAGGAAATCGCTTTGTTTTCGCGACGAGCAAATACGAGCGAAAGCAGCTTTATGCGCGCCGTAATTCACATTTAATGAACTATAGAAAGCATTAAGGAGAGTGCATTGAATATTACGTGGGTTGACATTGCATTTAAAGCTAGACGAAGAAGCATAATTGCCGTCATTATTTCGAAAACAATAAGTATTTCCTAAGAATCATAAATAATGTTTCTCACCGGTTCTGTAATTTGCAAAAATTATTTATCTCCGCAAAAAGTGCCAGAACCAAAATAAAAAGATGAAATTATAATTAGAAACTCCTCTGCGCGTAAAACAATAACGACTAATCGCTTATACAACCTGATCAATAGGAACAAGACATTCTCTTGGTACATCGCCGTTGCATCGCAAAGTTTTATTATTGCGAAAAGAGTCGTGGCGTTAAAGTGCGCAACGCATATATCGTCCCACTCTTTGCGTATTCCAGCGGCGGCCGGCCACTTGAATATACGACGGCCCCGCGACGCCTCGAACGCACACATCCAGGCTGTTTACATAAACGGCATTGTCTGCAATTCTCGCGCGTTTCGCCGAAATGCTTGGCCTCGCCAATTCGCCTAACTAGGCAGGCTGTAAATGAGGTATTAATTGAGGCTCGCCGTCGCTAAGAGCAGGATTCCGTTAAAACACTCGGACGCTTTCAATATTGTCTCAAGCCGCCGAATGAAAAAGCAACAAGCGGCGCAGCTGAGAAAATAATTCAGCAACAGAGACGGAATATGCTCTTTAACTAGCCCGTCCGAAGTCTAGCCGTAGGCAGGTTCGACAAGCGTCCGATGCACTCAATTTGCAATATCCGGCAGTAGCAGGAGGAGACTCTGCCAAGTGGCGGAAAAAAGGCCCGATATCCCCCTGGCAAAAATAAACACGGCGCCTGCACCGAATCAGCTGTTGGGCGCTTGTCCGCTTGCTCTCTCTCTCTCTCTCTCGCTCGGTCTGCGTCTCCCTCCCTGCTCCTTACCCACACACGGCTCTCGGCGGCTCGCGAAGAGTAGTAGGAGCACGAGAGCCGGCGGCGCGCCGGTGCGCTCACTTGTTGAGTGTCGGCCGACGGACGTCCAGCTCTCTCTCCCGAGTGCGTGCGTGCAGTAGTCGCTCCCGCGCCCCGTGTCACGTGCATCCGAAATCAGGAGCCGCGAGTGCCGATGCCGACGGAGGCTCGCCCGAGTCGGCGATAAGCGCCTTGGCCGCAGCTTACGTAAGCTACCCCGGGTTCGAGCGAGGATGGCGATGAAGAGCCGCAAGCACGTGGGCAGCTACCACCTCAACTCGCCCAAGTACTACCCCGCCATCAGCCAGGCGTACTGGGCGCCCCAGGCGCAGACTGCGCCCTACTCCGTTCCAGGTACTTAGCCCCGTAAATACGGGCGACCGACTATTTTAGGCCAGTTGAGAGACTGGCTTCTCTCGTCGCGCCTACCGCTTTTCCCACTATTCTCGGACGCGTGTGCGCCCCGTTGTCTCGACGGAGAGAGTGTGTATTTTCGCGAGTCCACGAGTACCGCGCAAGCTCGAAGCGCGATAAAGCGAGGCCGAGACGTGCCAGCGCATTCGCCGGCCTCGGCGAGCAGGTGAGCAGGAAAAGCGTTGCGCAGCAGGCTAATCGCGAAGGTGACACGGTACTGCGTCGCGCGCAAGCCGCCGCCGCCGCCGCCGACGGATCGGCAATCGCTCGCAAGAGGGAATGAATAAGTACTTGTCTTGCTCTCCGCTTGCTTGCTCCTCTACACAGCCGCTGTGCGGCCGCCCGCTCGCGCGCACACACATAAATAAACATGAGAGTTATGCCGCGGCTTGCCTGAGCCATTTCTATTAATAAATAAAGACACGGCAGCGCGCCGGCAGACATCCGTCACACGCGCGCGCCCGTAAGGAGAGCCCGAGCGTCTTACCAGAAGTCAATATTGAGCGAGCAGCTCGACGATGCCGCCCCTCGTCAACGTCTTTGCGAAATCCTAATGACTGCCAGACGAGCTGCTGCTGCTGCTGCTGCTGCAGATCGCTCGGTTCTGAGCGGCCGCGAGGTTCTGTTGACACGCGATCGCAGACGACGTTCCGACCGATCTATTATTCACGCTTTTAGTCTGCCGGGAGTCTAGAGATAAGCCTTGGTGGCAAAAACTCGCCTTATATTGGATTCTATTTATATTGGAGGATTCCGAGTTTTGAGCGCTCGCGAACGGCGCCTTGCACGATTATTTTCAGAAAATTCAATACCTTTATGTAACGCGCCGCGACGCTCCGAGGCCCGGCTCCGTTTTTTTTCCTCGAGCTCTTTAAATTCCGGCCTGCGTCTAAAATTTCTCTAAAAGACACGGACCCGCATACTAAAAAGCCAGGCTGCGGCGGCGGGAAATCAGCGCGGAGCGCGCTTAAGGTTTGCCCGCTGTTTGTCCACGTCCGCATACCTGTTATCTATCGGCGGCATATCAGGCGAGCCGGCCGTGCAACGTATAGGGGTTAGGCGCTCTCGGTGTGCCAGAGCGCAGTCACTTCCGTTTGTCCTCCGCAATCAGCGTATTGGCGCGGAACCATCCGCCGGCCTCCCCTCCTCCCACGCGGCCATTATTTTGCGCGGAGCGCCGCGAGTGTGGGTAAACGAGACTTCCTACGCGAGGAGATGCAGGAGAGGATGCCTCGCGGAAAAATCGCCGAGGTTGAGCAAGGCGATAGGTGCCTGCCTGCCTGCCTGCCTGCCTGCACGCTATCGGCGAATTGCGCAACGAATTATCGCGAGTCACCTGACGGTTCGAGCCTCGGCGCCGCTCGAGTGCCGCGCTGAAAAAGGACGCCTGTAATTCTACGTTGAGTACGGGAGGTGCTTGTTCTTTTTCAGGGAAAATATCGCCGATCGGATGCTGCAATTGTCGATAATTGTTTATGATTTATGTTTTCTGTAAAGCAAAATTTTGAGAATTCCAAGTGCTGCAATGTTTGTATTTTTATACAAAAAACTATAAAAGCTTAACTATCCATCTCTATATCTTTTATAAATAGTGATGCAATTTAGTCTATCTGCAGATTTTATTGCTTTCGCGTTCATCAATATTTATGAATAAAGCATTTAAAATTAACTTGTTGCTTCTGCACATTAGAATTTATCACGGTATAGAACACGCGAGAAATTATCCGATTGCTAACCAGGTTATTCGAATAATAATGGCTTTCTTTATCCTCTGCTTAGCAGGTAAAAATAAAAAAAATTTAAAAGTCTTATCGGAAAATCAATTTAGTATTCGTACTTTAAATGGCCTCGAATATTCTAGAAGCGATGAGAATTTCAGATTCCGACATTATTGAAAAGATTCGAAATTTTCGAGTTCGTTACTGTTTTATATGCGTAAGAGATATTCGCGTTTTAACCTTTTTCGAGGAACTCTGTTTCAATATTCGAATTTTATATTTATTTAATAAACTGCACGTAACTTTGTTTCCATCGATCCTTGCCGTTTTTTCTTTTTTTTTTGGCAAAAATTTCCTCTTCCGCGCTGAATTCACAAATGCAGCGGAGCAAAAATTAATAGAGCCATAATTCGAGAGCGCGGTTCAATACGCCAATCACATTCGGCAAATGCGGGCACAAAGGATCTCCCTTCGGTGCTGAATTTTTCAGGGGCGAAAGGTGCAGCGCTCGCGTCGATCGAGTGACGCGAGAGCGCGTTTGAGGTCGCATTAGCCGGCGGATGATCGACGGATTCTCGATAATTTCATTATCCTAATGGGGCTCGGAGCGTCGCTCCCCGTCGGATTATCCCCGACTTGGTCTACAACTAAAGAAGCGCCCAAGCCTCTCGGCTGGAATCAATGCTTCAAAACGGAACGGGGTAGACGCACCAAAGAGCGGATTCGTTACCTTAGAACGAATAAAGAGCATCTATTATTCATTAGTGTTTTCGTATGCAATGGCAAATGTGGCGTATACATTAAGTCGACGTGTGCGTCATAGGCCGGCTTCGGGCGCGTGCGGTGCAGCGCAAAACTCGCGTAAAAAGTTTCTCCACCTCGGCATTTCGAGTTTCGTTTTTCACGCAACGAGTCCCGGAGTACCGTAATGACCTAAAAAATTCTCTCCCGAGAACCCGCCTTTTTATTAGCCCCGGCTAAGGCCTTTGTTTTCATTCGAATTTTTCCTTGTGCTCTCCCGCGTGCGCCTTTTTTTTCGAAACTTTATCCGCTCGCTCGGTATACTAAAGTTCGGCAAACCGGCAACTCGGAAATTTTAAATCTATGGCGAAGTTTCTCGAATTTGATTAATAATGGAGGAGGGCGCGTGTTTCGCTGTGGACTTTACGTTTTGGCGCTATTTTTAAGCAAGGATTGACTCACCTGGCGGGAAAAACAGATTCGACCGAAAGCAAAAAGTCTGTCTCGCGGTGGAGAATTAGTTTGAAATAATACGAAATATTTAAAAAGCGGTGTAAACTTATAATCACCAACTTTTTTAGCAAAAAGCAAAAGTTACATCTACGTCGGTTCCACTTGAAATTTACATTTTCTTTCTGAATAAATTCTCTTTGAATGAAATACAGTCCTCTCGTAGAAATAAGTGCAACGAAAAAAATATTTATGCTACAGGAAAACTGCCAAGCAGTTGGGTAGAAAATTGACGTGCAAAGGAGTGAATCAGTTTTGAAAAGGTAGAATTTTCAGCACGTGAAAAAACGTGACGATATACCGTTAGCCGATAGCGGTTGACAGTTGCGCGAGCTCCCACAGCATTGTTCATCGGGCGGAATAAAAAAAGCCAGTCTCATTTCCAAACGAGTGACTTCCGTCTACGTGCATTTTCCTCCTTATCTCGGCGAGTCCCGAGCGCAGATCCGAACTTGGCGCGCGCGATTGTGCAACTTTCCGTAAGCCTCTCGCGGCATAAGGAAGTCAAGGATGTTTGAAAGTATAGAAAACTGGTCGCGTCTCGTTCGCCGCGGTGAATTCCTCGGCGCCGCGTGTCCTCTTTATTGACATTTTTTCCGATTAATTACGCGATTCACGTGCGAGGTGTCACAGAGCCAAAACGAACGCTCGCGGGACGTGAAAAATGAATTCTTTTTGTCTGTCCCGCCGCGATACTTTTTTTCTTTTTTTTTTTCGTCGGGGAGGAACGTCAAAATGTAAATTCGTTTATATAGTTAATGATGCGATATGAAATGAAATATCGACGTTTGCCGGTTTATTGGTACGTTTTTGTTTCGCTTTATTTATAACGACTCGTGCGCTTAAACATGATAACGTACACAATGTCCTCTCGATGGAGAAAATTCATGATGCCATGAAATTTTTCAGTATTGCTTTTCAGATTTATAATTCTCTGTAAATTTCGTTAAAACAATTATTCGAGGATCCAATTTGTTTTTCATGTTTCTCTTTATTCATTTTGATGCTTTTTGTCTAGTTACTTGGAAGAAAAATGAATAAACATTTGCCTGTTTGAAATGCACATATGAATTTGCAGTTGTGAAGCTTTTTGTTTTAACAAATGCATCATCATTTCATTCTATGCAGACTGGTATTTTTAAATTCTCGATGTAGCTGTTTTCTCTCAAGTTGGCTCTTTATAGACTAATAAACACTTTAATATTCTTCTTAATATCTACCTTCATTGTCAGTGTTTTTTATTCGATAAAAAATAAAATAATATCGCTGGATTATTCTCCAACGGCAAGGACTATCCTAAAAGGTCACTTGACCCAGATATTAACAAAAGCCGGCAGCAATTTTTATCGCCTTGTCAGGTAATCTTTTTGTTTTTTCAATAACGTATTATTCCGATTTCATTGCGAGCTTTATTAGAATTTCTCTTTTTTTTTTCGCGGAAAACAGATATAAACGTAAAAAAGTTATAATCCGGAGCCGTCCTATTAACCTCCTAATTTAATTATCGAATCAGAAGCTGTCAGAGAAGAGGTAAAAAGTAGAAACTAAAAACAAACTTATAACGCGTAATGAATTCAGGGGGTTTATCGGGCGCTCGTCTGCAAACTTCATCCCGGGGGCGGCAGAAATCGCTCGGCGCGTGCCTTTATCGGGGCGAGATTGGCGCGCTGCAGCTGCACATCTTATGAAAATCGTAAGGCCGCGGCGGGGAAAAAACTGCCTCGACGATAATTTAAAAAGTTTTTATTTCGGAGCGGCGCGGGAAAAGGTCTTATTCAGGCTGCTCTCTCTCTCTCTCTCTCGCTCGCTCCCTCCCTCTTTTTCTCACTTAGTCGTCGTCGTCCAAGTTCGACGTCGCCGTGAAAAGTTGAGGCTTTTCGCGCGCTCTCGAACTTACGCACAAGTAATGCACTCGGCCATAAGCTGCGGGCCTGTCTCTCTCTTTCTCTCTCTCTCTCTCTCTCTCTCTCTCTTCTCCGCAGCGCAGATAACGTAGCGAGAATTGAACTTTGTCGAGTCGCGCGCGCGCGCGGCCATCGAGAAAGTTTTCGTCAGGAGAGTTTCTCCGGCGTCGTGTGGAAAAGCACCGACTCTGGGAATATAGGAATTGCCTGCATTGATACAATGGCCCTTTACTGGCAAAGCTTCGCTATTGGCAAAGGCTTTGATGAAAACGGGTCACTGCCGACAATTCCGCGCTAATCCCCTAAAATTACGAAACTCTCGGTGCATTTTCTTTTTCAAAAATTTAACAGGACGGAGCAGCAGGCCGACTATTTTTGAAAATAAAACTGTTCGGCAAATTAATAAGTTTCTGGGCGTTTATTTATAGTCTTTTGTGCCCCGTTGGATAAAAAAGCTCCGCCGCAGCAGTTCCAATTGAAGCACTCGGCTTTAAATTAAGGAAAAAGCGAAAGCACGTTGACAAAACATTTAAGCCGCGCGCAATTTCCGTTGTTTGAAAATTCTTTTATAAAGCTTAGAAAATGTTCTCATTATTGGCTTTACTCGAGCGCGGCACAATGCCGCTTTGTTTTATTCCCGGGACAAACATCTTGTAATCAGCGGGCAACAATCGTTTATCGCCGAGTCGATAATATATAAAATCCTCCCTGGCGATTTTATAAGCTCGGATCGGCAGCCCTCCCTGTACCTCGTCCCTCGGAAGATGCATTACGAGACTCGCTTCCGCGTGAAAACGCATACATATTCAGCGGGCAGAGCGTTACGTAAGCAGTAAACCGACGCTTCCGAACGACGAGGTTCGGGTTAGAACAAAGCGGAGCCCACACGTTCGCGAGACTTTCGCGAAACTTAAACAGAAAGTAAGGCAAACAATTTACTTTTTCCCGATCATGCGCCGTTGCGCTCCCCAGATTTCACCGGCAGATAGATTAGAAATGTACTGCGAGCGAGAGAGAGAGATAGAGAGCATAAAGACTGCCTCGGTAATAAATTTAGAGGACTCGGAGCTGCTGCTATTGGCATGCGGAGGCGAAACTAACAGCCAATTGTTTCTCTCATTCGACGATGGATGCAGTTCGCTCTTTTATAAATATATAGGTACTGCAATCCGCATAATGGCGATGTTTGTCTATAATAAATCAAAATAAATATATAGAATCATGTCGCGATATTGTAAAAATTAATATTTATTGTTTGCCTCGTTTCGAAAAACCGGAGCTCTTTCTTTACGGTTGAGTTTCTACCGTTTCTAAAGCAGGATCTCAAACCAGAAACAAATCATTTCACCGCGAGTATCCGCTTAAAACGAGAATATTTAACGATTTTAAAATTGAAAACTCCTAATTTAATCGCGCGAAATAAATCAGTTTAAAAAATTATCAGGTTTCCCGCGTATATCCGGCAAAACATCCTACGAATAAATCACAATTTGATTCGAGCCCGAAAAGCTCGACTTTCTATCAAAGTTGAATTCCAAAAGCCGCACGGCCCTATTCCCTATTTCATTCATCACGATCCCCGCGGCAGGCCGCTGCCACGATTATCGACAGCCTCGTCGATACGTCAGCGATCCGTCATTTTTGAGCGCATCGCTCGGCCTAATTCATTCGAATCAATCAGCTAATCCAGCCGGCTCTCTCTCTCTCTCTCTTGCTCTCGCGCGAAAGGCTGCTGCGCCGCTTGCGCAGGGTCAATGTTGCCGCGTTCCGGTGCGGCGGCGGCGGCTGCGACGTCGACGCAGAGAGGGAAAGAGAGAGAGAGAGAGGCATAAGCTGGCAGCGCTTCTCGATTTACATCTGACCCAGTCGCGCTGGTCATTGGCCTCCTCGTTTTGCGCAAAGGCGCCCACGACAAGTGTTTGCGAGACTCGCCGCTGAAACAATGCCCGCCGCCTGCACCTTTAATGCATCCGGCCCACACTCATTCATCGAGAGAGGCTGCGAGAGTCTAGATGGCTGGATCTCTCTCTCTCTTTCTGCTCAATGAGAGGTTTGCGCGATTACGTGGAAGGCGGCGAGATTTTTTCGAGCTGCATTCTCGGAACGCTTTCTTTTTCTAGCTGCCGATTGGACGGAATTTTTAATGAGGTGTATCGGCTGAATTCTCCGGAAAGAGGACGAGTGAGTCACGGGATTGCAAAAAATTATTGTCCTGCCGATTGCGTCGTTAGATTTCTACATTGGCGTAAGAGAATGAAATTCTTTAGTTTATGTATAATAAATTTGCTCTGAGTGATTTCTCCACGACAGTCTTTTTATTCGTCACGCGCAACTCAATTATTTTATCAATGTTTTAATGGAAGTTTTAATAAAGTGAAATTAGCCATTTTAATAATCATATGCATTAACGAGCTAATAAAACGGGTTAATTATAAATAAAAAAAAATTCCCAGAACAGATTGAAAACGAATCTCGCGCCGCTTGCATTTCAAGAGAAATGAATGCCTGGATTTATTTGATGTTCTCACATATCTCCGATGTTTGTATACACGCAAATCTACACTTCATAAACGCGGATCATTCTCCGCGGTTTTGCCGAGCGCAGCTTACATTAGCAATCTGTAAAGCGAGTTTCTTTTGACGTTCCCCGAACAAGCGTGCACTCGACGCGTTTACGTAATTTTTGGCACTCCTCACAATGCCTCCACTATATTTATCAAGGAGTAATACGTTAAATGAACGTTAAATAACGTAAACTGCTATCTTTGTAATTGGAAAACGTTCGGGCAATAAAAGCCGCCTCGACTTTACTAGCCATTATTTTTGCGCAAGCAGGTTTCAGCAGTTTTCTGCCCACATCGCCGCCGGCTAATTACCATACAAAATAAAAGCTCGGCGAATATGCTAAACGAAACGCGGGATTCCAAAGGTGATCGGCGTTATACCCATTCGGCAATAAACCCGTTTCCCGGCATGCCAAAAAGCAAAGGAGCCGCCGGCGTATGACATAATTAAAAGTATGTGACATCAGCGAGTAATCCTGGCAGACGGCGGCGGCGACGGCGGGCAGCGGCGCGAGACGCGCTTGACCTAGAAAGCCGCGGCTCGATCGTTCAACTTGCCGACTTTCTTTCGCGCGATCGCGGACATATTCGGCGGCGCGTGTTTACAATTGTCAGAGCGCGAAGCCAGAGAGAGAGAGAGAAAGAGAGATTTTCCAGGCGGGAAAAGCCACCGCGGCGGCGCGGCGGCATCTAATTATAGTTGATTATACGCGCCGCTGCGTAAGATGGTGTTGCAATTGTTTAAGCGGTGCGCTCGCGCTCGATTTTTCAGGCCGCGGCGAGGCGCACGAGGAAAAAGAATGAGTTTATTACAAGTGGCCTCCCCGCGACGACTTTTCGCGATCTTACGCAAGAGCATTAATCGCCGCTAAACACGCGGCCCTGACAGGCCGCAGGCTCGTATATACACAACAGCCAGAGAGAGTTAAGCCAGTGAATCGCAAGTCGGCGGCGGCGGCCGCCGCAAAAAAAGGAGCGCCGCCGCCGCTGCGGATTCCGGATACGTTTTAACTATTCCACATGCGAGACGCGTGCCAGCACTCTCTCCTCTCCTCTGCGCACACATTCTGCCTCTCCCCTTTCTTCCTTCTTTATTTGGGATTTAGAAGCCGGGGGGATTTTACGTCATTAGACCGCTAAATCACATGGCTTTAAACTTTTGCGGGACTCCGCTTCTCGACATACTAAAGAGGCTAATCGTGCCTTTTAATCTAGCCTGCGCGCTGCTCGCGCTGCTCGCGCTGCTCTCCTGCATGGCTCCCCGCTCGGAATTCTCGGCCGAAATCATCGCCGCGCCGCCCTGGAAAATAACCTCGGCTGCTTTTGTTTTCGCAGACTCGCCGCTATTTCGCGCCAACTTTTACGACCGCCTCGGTATTATGCATTTGCTGATTTTTTTAAGGAGGTTTCGTCGAGTATAATTTTATTAATAGCTCAAACTTTGGAAACTGACAGTGACGAAACACCTTGTTTCTTGTAAGCAGAAGGCATGCCGTTCATTTAATAACTAGGAATTTGCCTTTGTTTTTCTAAACCTAAATATCCCAGACTTGGAGTTCTAGTTTCTTAAAGTTTGCAGAAGACGCCGCTCGGTAATTATTTTTTAGAGCTATAGTAAATCCTCTTTTTAACCGGTTGGCTCGGCCCACTCAATATTTACCACAATCGAAACTCTCTCTCCACTGGAGGGCAGTGCGCTTAGAATCGTTGCGTTAGAAGTACAAACAATCAATTTCCCCCCTACTAAATATAATTTCCGCGACTAGCGATTTGAATCCGATCGAATTAATTTTCCCGCGCAAAAAGCTGCGTCGAGGGAGAGAGCGAGCTACGATTTCCCCTCGCGCGTATTTTCAATTATTTTTACGCGCACGCATCGATGGGCGGATGCAGCCATCAACTCTCTCTCTCTCTCTCTGTTTGTTTTTGCCGCGGCGGCGCATCAGCCGTCGAGTCGAGAGTGTCGTGCACCCGTCTATTCCTTTTTTTCATTTGCACGTCATTTTGTAACAACGCTTCTTCTGCGCGCGGCCGCACTGTTTTTGGTTGCTCTCGCATTAGTGTGGCGGCGGCGTGTTTTTCTTGCGCTGCTCTGTTTTTAGGCCGAAGCCGCGTGTTGTATCTTTCGAGCAAACCAAAGATAACACATTTTCATTAACGCTTTGTGAAGCGAGGATGGAGCTTAAAAATGACAGGATAATTAAACTTTGCTGTTTTTTTTAATTTTAACTAACGCACTTGCACGCCTTATGCCAAGATTTACTAAATTTTTATGCTCAAAAGTAGCCTCGCAAACTTTTACGCAGCTATTCATCGTTGGCTCGTTACAATTGCAGCTATCACCGCCGACGTAAAGAGAGAAATTTGACGCGATCGCAACACAAAGCAGCACTCATGTTTATTTTCACGAGTAAAGAACGAAAAAGCACGCAGGCGGCCATTACGGAGGCATCCTGCGCACGAGGCATCATTTCCTGCAATTCCAATCATTAGCCTACTTATATCAGCTCGCTCGCTCGCAACACAATAGCCAGCTTTATTACGACACATATCCAGTGGAAAAGCGAGAAACGAAAAGCGCCATTACTCAGTATGCGCGGAAGATCGAAAACTAACGATGCGCCGCGGCGTCATATTTTGCAGGAAAGAAGAAAGAGCTCTTACGGAGAGCCCCGCGAGCGGGCTTAGCCTTCGACTAGCGATTGTGCAAGTGCAGTCGCGAGAGAGGCATATCTGCTTACCTGCTCTCTCGCCTACCTGCCGTAACCTACTTATGGCGGCGGCAGCGACGGCGAGCGCGCACAAGGCACGTCTTTTCCTGCGCGGCCGAGCCGTAGGCGGAATGCAATCGCGCCGATTCGTGACTCCTCGAAATTCCGAAGATTATACGTGCCTCGTTCGATGAAAGCAGATGCTGCTGCCTGCGGAGATAAGCATCCTCGATTGCGCGCGTAGGTGTCTTCTTTCTGCTCGGGCGCCGCGGCGCGCGTTCTTTGACGAATCTGCCAAGAGGCTCGAGAGAGCGTTTAAATGAAAGTGCGCGCGCAATTTCGCGCTTCCAGCAGAGTGCCGCGTTTACGAAGCTATCGCGAGCTCTCGCCTCGAGATAAACCATTGCAGCTGTAATAACCTTAAACAGTTAGCTGCGATTGGCGCAATTTTTGCGGGACTGCAGGCTGTCGTGCCTTTTCGATCGGCTTTTTCACGTCTAACCTGGAAAAGTACACGCGTGCACGCGAGGGAAAAAGACGCAGGATTAAGGGAGTATAAGATTTTGACAAGGAAGAGAGCAGCTTTAAGCGATGCTAATCCCGCGAGTTTTCTTGCCCGAGCGCATTTCCATACGAGTCTGGTTTTCCGGCGTAATTACGCGCGCCGTGACAATTGCAGCAGCAGCAGCAGCAACAGCAGCACAGGACGATTGTATTTCTCGAGAGGAGAAATAGTGTGCCGAGAGGGAGTTGGCTTTATCGAGGCGCGGGAGCAACGATTTGTAAACGCGCGATAAGATAAGGGCTCGAGACCTGGTCTCCTCTTTCTTTCTTGCTTTCTTTCCTACGTTCCCTCCTGCGACTTGGCGAATGCTCGCCGCACTCCATATCTGCGAGGCGAACTGCTGACTCGCACACGTCGGCCTCTTAACTGCACCTTTGAATTAATCTCCCTCTCTTTATTTCTTTCTTCCCTTCGCTCCTTCCTTCCTTCCTTCGCCTCTACCGCAATGCGCTTATGCTCTTACGGCGCTGCGCCGCGACACAACTTTTCTCGCCTCGAGACGCTGGTCAACGCGCGGCAATTTCAACGAATTCCCGGATACTCCGAGCCTTCGATACCAGATTTTTAGAATTATTCGTTAGAGTATCCGGAATAATCAAAGCGGAATGTATTGGAATTCATTATTTTGGCTTCGGTGCGCTCTGCTAAAGAATTTTCCAGCTTTTCCGATACGCGGCTGCGGAAAAGTATCAATTAGTCATTACGTGCTGGTTTTATTATTATCGAGGAATCGAGGAAGCAGGTTACGTTACAAAGAGTTCGATAAATATATTTAACCAATTCATTAAGATTCCCTGTTTCCGATACATTAGTATAAACATTCAAATACTTGGAAATTGTTTTTAAGGTTAATTTAATGAAAGTTAATTAATTAACTGAAAGGCAACATTTGTCGATCCTCCTTTTGCTTTGATGATTCCGAAGCACGTCGTTGTTTCGATTCGAAAAAAGCCGTAGAAATCCAATTACCCAGGTTCAATCAAAGCATTATTAGAAAAAACACACAGGGGAGGAAAACGGCGGGACAAATTGGCTCTAATATCCATCGGGCATAACTCGTAAAAAATCAATCCGACGAAAAAAGGAGCAAACGCGGCGGACGCCGAGTGCATCGGGGGCGGCGGGCCGCAATATGCGCGAGAGAGCGCGGCTAATCCGCAAAAACGTGCCTCGTTTTTCGCGCAATCACGTATACCCTCTGCCGTTCCGCGTTTGATGCTCGGAAATTAAAAACTCGTAACTCGCGACAATGCAGGTGCCTGCTGCGCGGCCGAGCGAGCGAGCGCGGGCACGTCGCATTTGTCATTAGTATGACTGCCGCAAAAGCGTCTCCCCCCCCCGACCCCCGCGCTTCGAGTGCGCAGGATGTGACGACACAGGCGAGAGCCGCGCGTCGGTTAGCCGGAGGAATTTAGATACGCCAAAAGCCGGCCCTCGCGAGCGAACCGCATTAATTCTGGCCCTCTTCTGCGCGCTTGCAACTGCCGCAGCCCTCTATTTCAACGTTTGTGCGGATCCAAGACTGCTGTTAAGTTAGGAAAAGTTTCGTTGTCAAACGAAGAGCCCCGCTTGGTTCGAATTCAAAATCGTCAAATGCAAAAATTCATATTTCATTTCGTAAAAGTTCGGCTGTGGCTATTCTTTAATGAATGTACTTTGGTAACGATTTTTGGGAGAGGAACCTTAATGCCTTTAAAAATTACGTAGGCATTCTCTGTTTAAAGGCTGTAGTTTCGAACTTTTTAAAGTTTCCAAAGTTTGAAAACAAAGTTTGACAATAATTTTTTAAACTATATAAATATGAATGAAGCCCGTTGAGAGTTCAGCGACATTTCTTTTAAGCCTCTTTTTTCTTTTCAAATATTTTTGATTGTTTTAAAGTCACTTCCTTTCGGCTTTTAATAAAAATTTTGCAAATTGATACGACATGTTAAGTTGGCAAATATACTTTAAGATAAAATAATGCGAAAAGAATTTCATTTGCCTCGCACAACTTTGTTTTTAATCAGTTAAGTTGTGCCAAGTGAAGCGAGCCAAGTCAATACGGCGTGGAGCTCATTTCTGATCGGACTTCGGAATTCATAAACTATACATGCACTCCAGGGACCAATCAGAATACAATATCCTACCTTATTGCAGCAAGCGGCTCAATTATTAAGACGCAACTGAGGATGTAGAAAAGAAATCTGCTATACCCATATTCGCTCTTCACGTCTGATTTCTCCACTTGAAAAGGAAAGCAGATTTATTTTTCCAATCAGCTCTCGTTTACAAATACTCTACGATTCTTCTTCACCTCTTTGCAGAAAACAACTTTCGGTAAATATTTTATTTTTACGCAACATTTTATATTCTCTAAGTGAAATACTAGCAAATAGAATGAGCGAGTAATACAAGAACTATGACAATTAATGTTTACGACTGATCAAACTATCATTCATTTTCATTTCTCCGTACGGCAGTTCTCGAAAAATAGTCAATGAATCAAACTAAATAAAAAATATCGTTCGAAGCATGCATTATTCATCGATGCAGTTTATTCTATTCTTGATAAAAAAAAAAACGTCCTCTTTTTTATACATTCACGTTTGAAAAACTAACCCGCCATAAATTCCCCGTACGTAATTGACTGCGGAGCAAGTTGAAAGCGAACGAACGCAATGAAATGAGCACAATTTAGCCAGTTAAGCTCGAAAGCTTTGACGCAAGTACGTGGTTGCTGCCATGCTGGATAGCTCCTTGCAGTGTCGAAAGCCCGCAAGCAGGCATCTTTACTTTCCGCGCGCAACAGCGTCGGGCAGCCTACGTCTTCGAGCCAAAAGATTCCCGTGTCGTCAATCGGTGCTGCGAAATATCCTCGGCCTCGTCGCGGCGTATCAATTGTTTCCTATTGTTAATTGGCAGAGCGACAGCCGTCTGCGAAACCCGAGCCCCGTCGCGTCGCGGGAGGATATTTTTAAACCATTGTGTCTAACCCCCCCCCCTCTCTCCCCGCGCCAAAATCAATATTTATGCGCCGATAAATATTTATTCGACGAATTAATGCTGGCTTATCGGCGCCTCGGCTTATCGGCGCGGCCGCTCCGACTTGGGAGGCCCGCAAAATAAATCGGTTAATTCTTGTGTAAACGCCGCTGGAAAAAAGGAGCGGAACGAAAATAAAAGGAGGGAAGCTTAATTGGTCATTTGTATGGGGTTCGATGCCTCCGGTTCCTTCCGCTCGGCCCTGGCAACTATAACCACTCAGTCTCTCTTTCTCTCTCTCTCTCTCTCTCGCTTGCGGGACGAAACGCCGAAACGCCTCTTGCATACTGATGCGCCCCTCCCAGGCACAGCCTACGCTGTATACTAGCTGCCACCAACTTTGGCCTATCGGACAATCTTCTCCGCACTATTTCCTCCATAATTGTCCAAGTCGGACAATGAAATTGAATTTTACTTGGCGGTCGCCGCCGCCGCCGTCGCCGCTGCTGCTTTTTTTATGTTCCTTAGTTTTATCGCATTGTGTCAAGTTGAATTGCTAAGGAGAAGGAAGGGAGAGAGAGAGAGAGACTAGGTTTTATTCTGTTTTCTTGCGCAGCGTCGTTGTCGCGTCTTCGTAGTCGCGTCATCGCGAACGTGCCCGAGACTCGTCAGATTTCGTTACCGAGAATATTATTATCATGATAAAAACTGGATGAGTTCATGCCGGAATGTGTCTTCTGTCTTCGGTGCGTTGGGAGTATTTTTTCTCTTTCTTTTCCCTCTTGTTTTGTCTGCTCGAAAGCTTTGTGGCTTTCTTCTGTATTGAAAGTAAACAATTTCAAGTTCGAGTAACGGAAGTCGTTGCGGTAAAAATATTCAAATAAAACTTTTCACAATTTGCGATTTCTCTTTATTACTTTAAAACAATAAGGGAGTGCTAAAAATAGAAACGACCGTTTTAAGCTTCAAAATGATAATCAATATTACGCTATTAATCGCAAAATAAAGAAATTTACTGCAAATTAAACTCACGTTTTCTTTGCTTAATCGCCCCTTACAAATGGCTCTCAAAGGAATTTATCTATGTAAATAAAGACCGAAACTCATTAACAATATTTCCCCTTAACGAAGCCGCGAATTTATCATTTAATTTAAAACTATTTATCAAAGAGGCGTTCGCAAAACAGAAAATTTATGTCTCGAGCGAGCATCATACGCGCTCAATTTATCTTCCTAGAAGTAGCAACTTTCAAAGCCTTGAAGGCCGCTGCTCCACTGCGGTTCTCTACTCGTCTTCCTTGTCAACGATGTAAAACCTTGATGCCACTTTTCCTATATGAATGATACGGCAAATGAATGCTGCGATCTTGAAGCAGGATTATAGCTTAAACTTGCTCGCAGTGCGAGTCATTGCGTAACTTTGAATGAAAGACTTTCTGCGCGGATTCGAGCAAATATGCAAATGCTACAAGAGCAAGAGTATGTAGGCGATAGTGCACAGTTACGTCCAAACAGGTGATTTCACGCTTAGAAATGTTTACAGCAAGCTATTTCAAAGCGGTGCCCTCGAAAATTTGAATTTTACGACTCTAAAATTGATGGTATTTTGTTTCATCGTTAAATGCCGTTTCTCACGTTTAGTCGTTCTTTCACTTTTTTTTTCTTTGCTAATGCTGAAATTCAAAAGTCATTTCTAATTTTTCATTAAAGATACAATTTAATGATTCTAAACGTCTCTGCAGGAATTGCAATAATAATACAAATAGTTACTCATAAATAACTAACAATTTCTTATGCTTACCAAATCCTTCGTTCAAATGATTTTTCAGAGGTAAAGGTTGATTATTCCTGAAGCCGAATTGACCTGGGAATTTCTTATGACGTACGATGAGGATTTACATAAACTAGCTTCTTAGAATCGCAACATTTTCTTCTTCTCCTAACGCGAATGTAATACCACCTTCATTATTTTTGAAAATAAAATAAAATTTATTTCGCGATTCACTCCTGATAAATATTCTTTACACTACGAATAATAATTCAAATAGCCTCTTCGTCTGCCGGTCCCATATCAAGCAGCATTACTCGACTTTCTCTCCTCTATATCTCATCGGCGGCAATCGGCCCTAAGCGTATTTTTCACGCAAGATAAATCGAGATGATCGAGTCTCTTTTTTCCGACAAAGCTCCTCTCGCTCGCGGCCGACAAACGAATATCGTCTAAAAATATATAGGCAGCCGTTCGTCATTAGAAAATTGTCACGGTAATGGCTCTCTCGTCTCGTCCTGCCAGAATTCGTGTCAGCTTTTTTCGCGGCTCTTCCACTCTCAGACCGCCCCAAAAATACCCCACCCCTTTGTTATTCCAAGAGCGAGCGGCTTCTAACCTTGAATCTGGAAATTCAAAACTTGTAGGTTACGCGTATTTTTACTTACGTCACTTCGCCCGTATGTTTCAGGAATATTTTACGCGAGAAGAGCCTTTAAGGCACCGAGACGCTAAGCCCGAAATTTTCGAGAATGGCTCTCTCTCTCGCTTCCTACCTTGTTCTTTTCGCCAGGAATACGACGAGGAATATAAATTGAAATTATAACAGAGCTTTCTTCAAATCTGGACTGCTCGATCTTGATATTATTTTAATTTATGAAAGAAAAAAATTTCAGATACGCTTGTTTATATGCAAATTTAGCAACATTTTCTTTTTTCTACAGCGAGTTTTAAGTTGAAAAAATTGCTTTTCATTATTATTACTGCTACTTCCAATTACAAACTCGTAATTTTCCGCTTGAAGAAATATTTTCGGAGTACACCGAACATTCTTATTTTAACTACGTCACTGTCGGTTGCAATCAGATTTGCTCGAACCCTCCTCGTCTTCTTAGCGCAAACTATTTTTAGCCCTCCTAACTGGCTCGAGCGATAATTTTTCCAAGACGGTCGCCTCAACTATTAGTCTACTTAGAGGCTCTCAATTAACACCTTTCCGGCGCAGCCCGTAATCGAATTAGATACTTCACCCCCCCGAAGTAATTTTCAGCGCTCCTCCGCGGGTCTTGCGCTCGGTTGCCGTTCGTTTGCTTTGCTTCGCTCTCGAAATAATACGCGCTGTTTTCCGTACCCAAGGCGCGCCCGAACTTAAATAAATCCGGCGAAAAAGTCGACAGTTTTGACGGGCGAAAGTGGCGGGGGGATGATTTCGGTTATCAGTGCGGGAGATGGAGCGTTGAAATTCAAGAAGGCAAGCGTCAGCGCCGCGGAGCTTAAGAAAGTAAAGCACATCGAACTGTTTGCCTTAGAAAAGTGCATCGAACTCGCGAGCTTCCTTTTCCCTTCCCCGACGTTTACCTTAAATCTCTCTGTTTTCTTTCTATTCGATCCGTCAATTTCGCCTCTTTCGGTACATTAGTACGAGCGCGAAAAACGTTGCCCCGGAAAAGCCCGTAATGGACAATCCCACTGACGTGATTCGTTTAACTTTTAAACGAAATTTATTTATTTTAGCGTTAATTAATTGTATATAATTGTAATTTCCGTAATTAAAAGCAGTAAAAACTTAATTAAAAGGTTCGCTCAAATTTTGTTTCCATCAAAAGTAACACAGCAATCAAAAGAAATTGAATATTTAACAGAAGCATTTTCAGAAATTCACTCCGAAAGATACGTCGGTACTATGAGATTTTTAATTCAGTTCGAGCTTCCGCAGCTTTTTTCAAAGGCAAAGAATTCAATTTCCAAAAAGAAAAATGATCGCAAAATAATCCGCGATCCAGCAGCTGGAGTATCGGTTAACGCGAAATTCCGATAATTAATCAATCCGTTTCAAAAATTTCTCCCCCCGAGCGAGGAAATTAAAACGCGAGAGCCTGCAAGTAAATTTATACACACGCTTCGGCGGCAGGGAGCAGTAGGGGAGTTGTAGCGCAGGATGTATCGACTGGTCGGCGAGGGTTGAACATTTTTTCAGTCACGTCTGATTCTCGGAGAAATCTGATCTGCGGGGCGGTTTGCTCGCGGCCAGACAGTGGCTGTCAGGGGCTTCCGGTGGGGTAGGAAATTAATTAAACCAATAGCTATATAGAGGCCGAAGAGCCGACGGCGGGGCTTCCGAATGAATCTGCACGCTTGGCTAGGATTTTTTGCGCTCCCGTCCGTCCTTCCGGGCCTGTTGCATATCGAGCTCGAGAATTATTATTATATCGAGAGCCGCCGAACGTTACAGGCGTTTGCGCATTTTCTTTTTTTTTTCTTTTTTTTGCCCGGGAGAAGCGCTAAACTGCTGCTCTCTTTCTCGCTCGGCTCTTCTTTTATCTTTCATTAGCGGACTAATGAATTTACGAGAGGAATAGCTGGGCTCGCGCAATTTGCACTCTCCGGGACTTTCTTCGCTCTCCCGGCTCCTTTTATTTCGTAGATTTTTCATATGGTCTTGCCGCGTCTAATCAAATTAGCGCGCTGCATAAACTCTCCTTTGGGCTCCTTTTATTTTCCTCTCCTTTTCGCCTCTCCTCTCCTTCTTCTCCCCGGGCCTCCTGCTCTTTTCCTTCTTCCTCCTCTCGCGCGGCAACATTATGTGCAGAAGATGAGAATTTACATAAGCTGCTTTGGACCGTCGTAGATTTTTTCTTTGCCGAGAGGCCTAAACAAATATTGGCCGACCTCGTCTCTTCTTCCTCCCGCAAAATGCCCCGCGCGCCCTCTTTGCGCTCTCCCTCTTCTTTTCTCCGAGAGCCTTCTTCAAGAACGATCTGGTAACCGACGTCGAAAAACCACAAAACGACCTGCGTACATACGATTACGGCGAGAGAGAGGGGACTTTCTTTTAAAAACCCTGCATGTCGCTGAAATAGCGAAAACTTTTCTTACCGAGGAAAATGGATGAGAGCAACTAAGATCGTTATTTTTCGAGAAATTATCTCCTCCGCGCGTTATTCGATTTTTTTTTCTTTTTTTCAAGACACGCCGATTCTTCTCGCAACGCTTTTGAAACGTTTCTCGAGTTATTTAAAGTCCCGTCACGCACTCGGACATCAAACACGCGGATGTACATTTTATAATCAATTTTAAACGTGTCAAACTTGCCGGTTTCATTCCTTTTGTTAAATATTAACGATGAAAACAGGAAAATTTGTACAATATTTACCGCAGTACATTATTTAAACGCCTAAAGATAATATTTTGTAATACAGAATACTTTTCCTTTTCAAGATTAATGGTGTATAATTGTTAACAATCGAACAATTACAGTTTTCCGGTTGCGATAAGTTAATGCTGGAAAAATAAATCCAATCGGAAAGCCAGCGCCTTGAAAAGCATTCTATTAGCACGATCGAAGCAAGAAAATCATTCCCATCGATTTCTCATAATACCTCCCACAAAGAAAACCTCTTCCTCCTCTCGGCGGAGCCTTCGGATTCCCATTCGAAGCCTGGATATTTTTTTTTCCTGCAATCTCGCGAAAAACATTGCACAATAGGCTGCACATATGCAGTCCGCTTAGGCTGCGGCTGAGCAGCGGCAAGCGGCAGCGCCGCTTTACGTAATGCACAATAATGACAAAGTATCAGCGTGCGCGCGCTCGCTAGTTAGCGATACACATCGACTCTTACGTAACTGGATACCGAGAGAGAGAGAGAGAGAGAGAGAGAGAAGGGAAGAGCCAAGCGAGGCGCACTAAAGAATGGCAAAGTTTTTAAAGCCGTTCTCTCCGTTTGTTTGTTGCAGACCGCAAACTCTTCGTGGGCATGCTGTCGAAGAAGTTTTCGGAGAACGACGTGCGGAATATGTTCGACGTTTACGGCGAGATCGAGGAGTGCTCGGTGCTGAGGGAAAACGGCCAGAGCAAAGGCTGCGCCTTTGTCACCTTCGCCAGCAAGCAGTCGGCCCTCCTCGCCATCAAGGCCCTTCACCACTCGCAAACGATGGAGGTAAGCGCGCCGGAGAGCGCATTTGCATGCGAGAGATGACGCGCGAGAGAGAGAGAGAGCGCCAAGCCCCCTCGTACTCGCATATACTTTTTTAACCGCGACGTCGCGCTATATTTTTACTGCCCGACCCGCCGGCAGATCGCCTCTCCGAATCTAGATTACGAGGCGCCGGGATATTAGGATTCGCGCTCAACGGCACGCGTGCCGCAACTTTCATTTATTTTCTCTCGACTTGTATAGTTAGTTTCTCCGAGTGCCGTGAAAATTATCTGCAAACTCATTTTATCTCGGCAACAGCTCAAAATCTAACCTGCTGCCTGCATTTTTATTTCTGCAATCAAACGCAACTTTGCATTATGGGAAAATGTTTACATAAGCTTGTATATTAAATGCATCATTTAACATCTTGCAAGACGTGAACTAGTTCTCACGCGCATATCGCATCAATCGACAGATCGCATGTAGGTCATACATTTCAATAAAGTCCGCTCGAAAGCTGCGTAACGACTCGCTAACGAAAGAACAGATCAATAATTAATTAGCAATCTGCATGAGAGGCCGAGAGAAACACTCGGCGCGGCTAATCGAGTCCCAGATATCGATCCCTCGGCGTAAATCGGAAGTAAAGTATACGAAAATTCATCGAGAATAGCCGCTTGATCAAATATGCAAAGTATACGCTTACGCAGTGAATATCGGGCGCGAAAATTCCTCGTCGCCGGGCTCATAATACGCCGACTCCATTAAAGGCTCCTCGCGTTCGCCGGAAGGACTATACACAGGCCGCCGCCTCTGTTATATACCTACGACGCCGGAATATCGGCCGGAGCGCGCGGCGGGCATACGAAAAACGATCCCCGGCCGCGCCGAGCGAAATTTATTGTTCATCGACGCCAGTGACAGCCCTCCGACGGAAGTTCTTAAAGCAAGCCCGGCCCGATCGAAAAAATCTCCCTCCTCCCCCCGTCGGACTAAGCTTTTAGATTAATGCGCCGCGTAATTATTTTATTGCCGCGTAAATCTCGAGTGACTTGTACGAGCAGCGATTTTTTTTTAATCGAGCCGAAAAATTGCAAATCTTGCCGCGAGTGCGGCTTTGGGAGCAATAAAAAATTTATTTCAAAACAAACAACGCGTCTGGTTTGTGCGGCAGTTTTTTAAAGCTGCTTTTGAATAACAGCGAGCGCCATTTTTGAGGAGACGTAGTCGAGCGTAAATATCAACTTTCAACGCGGCACTAAAGTCAATTTCAACAGTTTATTACCGAAACAATGTCACTTCAAGCTTCTAATAAACGCTGATTTTTGCGCCTCAAAGCCCGTCGATAAATTTTAAACATTAAATTTACAAATGGCGCATGCACAGTCTTAACCGTGCGGCTAACAACGTGCGAGCCTCTCTTATAAATTACGCGTAAACTACCCGCGAAACTCCGAGATAAATCACGGTGATTCATTCGCTATAAATCAGCGGGCGTATTTTACGTTACATTGACTTTAGTATGATTCCGCGTAGACCGCGCGGCGGTGAGAATTGCGCAACACTCCATACGCAAAGAGACAAGAGTCTGCTTTATCGACTCGCATTACATAAAAGAGCGTTCGCGCGACTGTCAGCTGATTTCTTTCGGGGGGTCGACGGCAGTTTCACGCCCGGCGGGCAGGCATTGGCTCGCTGCCATCGAAGAGCCGGCGTTACTGATTTAACCCGCGTTTCTTTGCGCCAAACGTGTCGCTCTCCCTCTCTCTCACTGACTGCTTTTTTCTCTTGTTTATCGGTACGAATAATTGCCCCGGCGAGATTTGCAGAATTAGAGGAACACGCCGCCAATTAAGTACACTGTTTCGCCGGACACTTGTCGGGGATTAGTTTATTAGTTTAGAGTTACGCTGAAAATGCCTAAAAGAACGGACGGTAATTTCGTACCTTGTAGCAGCGAGGGATTAATTTCCACCGCTTCATAAGACTACTTTAACAGCAGTGCTTAATTGTTATTGTTCTGGTGAAGCTCGTTCCGCGCAAGATCGTGAATATTCCTCGGCGCGCTTCTTCTTTAATTAAAAAAAGCAAAAAAAAAAAATCATTGTCAATGCCACAGAGAGAAAAAGAAAGACAGAGAGAGAGAGAGAGAGAGAGAGAGAGAGACAATAGGTTTTGAATTGACAAAGGAAGAAGGCTCTGAATGGCGATACTCGAAGCCTATCAATACAGAGGCGGCGGGCCAATATCGCGTTTCGATTTCAATTAAAAAAAAGTTTCATCAATCAGGGCGGGCGGGGGAGCGACGAGGCGGGGAGGTAGGCGAAACGTCATAAAAGTAGAGAACGCGCAGTATTTTCCCTCTCCGCGCGCGAGGAGAGAGCGCTGCAAGATTAAAGTTGACTAGAGCAACTCCGCTATTCCATTTCATCGCGTGCAATAGTGATGAGAGAAGCGCGCGCCAGGCCCATAAAGAAAAGCATTTCCGCGCGCTAAGACTCGCTCGCTCGCTCGCGCAGGCAAAACAAAAAATCCCCGCTGCAGCTGCGCCGACTGATGAAACTCTCTTCGTTTGCCGACTGCTAATGTTCGCCCGGATCTCCGCCTAATAACGTATAATAACAAGCGCCGCCCCGAATCATCGCGCAACTTCAGCTCCGGCAATTCCATTTTAATATCATGAATATCATTTCCCCGCCGGTTTCCTTGAACTTGCGGCGCTCGCTCTATTTTTCGTCGCGGCCGGTTAACCGGCGCGTTGCATTTTCGATCTCCCTCTCTCTCTCTCTCTCCCTCTGCCGCGCGGGAATATCGACTGCGAGCCCAGACCGAAAAGTACTCGACTTCTTGAATAAATTGCACTCATGAATTTACAAACGCCGAGAGGGAAGTTGATGACGAGAGTTCGCGAGGAAACGAATTAATATTTATACCGATTCACTTTTTCGGCGGCGCGCCGAGTTTTCTCGGGGATACCTCCGGACGCAGTGAATAAAAATCGGCCTTAAATAAATTGCTCTATGGGCGCGTGCGCGGCAAAGAGGCTGCGAGCGGCCCGCGGCTCCTCCCCAGTAAAACTTTTAAACTTTCTCTCCGGCGCATGAAAAGTTTAGCCGAGTATGAAGCCTCTGCGTGTATTTTCGCAGGGATGCTCGTCACCGCTGGTCGTAAAATTCGCGGATACGCAGAAGGATAAGGACCAGAAGAGGCTGCAGCAGATGCAGGCGAACCTCTGGAATATCGCCGGGGTGAACATGACTCCCCATTACCTGGCAACGGTAAGAGCTTACGATTGTACAACAACTCTGTTACAGAGCCAGATTCATTTATCGCTTTTATCGATTTTTACTGCAAATCTTTATTTACTTGGTTTGTTGGCCTTGGATTCCGGTAAGAAACTTGTAAATAACCTAACGGAAAGCTTGATTTTTCCAATCGATTGCATTTAACTTAATTTAATCTTACTAGTCCTTCAATTAAAATCAATGAAATCACTTACAAAGTTTAAGTACTTTCAAGTGTTCTGCAAATGGAAAATCAATTAAACAAACACCGTCGCTTTAACTGCTCGATAATAGATCTGAAACGCTCTTAGAGCTACAGTACTACTTAAAAATTGTTCGACAATTATCGTCGATCAATTAGGAAAGCTATATATATAGAATTGACGGTAAATCCATACACCGAGCTCGATTGAAAAAGAAAAGTAAAATAAAAAACCTGCTTCCCCAGAACGAGACGCCGACGGCGATCGCGCCGGCAGCGACGTCGCTCCAGCTCCTGCAGCAGCTGCAGGCGACGTCCGGTGCGGCGACGCCCGTGGCGGCTAACCCGGCGCCGAACGCCCTGACGAGCGTCCAGCACCAGCTGCTGCTGCAGCAGCACCTCGGCCTGACGGCGGTGGCGCCGACGCCGGCGCAGCCCGCCGCCGTGCCCCAAGCCCCGGAGATCAACCCCGCCAATCTGCAGAGCCTCGCCACCCTCGCCTCCCTCAGCACCACCGCCGGTGAGTACGGTCAGTGTCGCAACAGTTTTATTTTTCATTTCGAGCCTCGGCTCTTGTTTCGCTTGCTTTTTTTTGTCCCCTTGCTTTTATTTTCTAATTGACAGAGGTGGAAAGCGCTGAAATGTTGCTATCCTAAACGAGAGTGGGAACGACAAAAGATAAGACGTTATAGGAAATGCGGAAACAAAGGCTGTAAAACTACTTTGAAAATTCAATGCTAGCTTCGATTTCAAAAGTTTCTGAAAAACTTCCACCTGCTATCTGAATAAACTGCAGTTTTTTAAATAAAATAGAAAGATGTGAAAAAGACGAGAGAAAAAAATCAGCACGTTTTCAGATAAAATTTCAATAATCTTATTAGAAAGAAAACTTAATAGGGGAAGTAACTCTTTTACAGATTTAATAAAAGAGACAATTGGTAACGGGAAATCTATCTGCACGTAGATTGAAAATCTCTGACTGCAGCCAATATTTGCCGTTTGCAACCTCAATATCGACTACGAATAACTGCCTCGGGATACGCTGCCACGCTGCCAATCTTGCCTTTTATTTAAGTGGTATTTTCATGCCGGCGTATATAATATAAACTTAATCGAACGTGTACATTTAATAAGTGCAGTTTAATATCCCTGTAAATGCAAATCAGCAATTACAAACAATGTTTAAATAAAAACGTAAAACTCGCGGAGAATATGAAAATGTATAAAATATATTTACTTGATCAATATATTTTAAAAATAAACTTTATCCCAATTCTTTATTCGAGATATTTTGCCCGGGAGTGCTTATCAATAACAAGGTTTTACAGTTTTTGTTGGCAAATACAAATGTGTTTTATTATATTTAATAATTTTTTTGCCGAGTTTATGGACTATTCATTTTACGCAGCTTTTAATAACGAGCGAAAAGCATAATGTTATGAAAAAAGTGGCCTTTTCATTGTGAAATTATGGATTTTAGCGAGTGCGGGAGTATCGCCGATAAGTATGCAGAACCTCGTTACTCTCGCGGCCATGACAGGTGGGACTAACAACCTTCAAGTTTCTCCAAACAGTGAGTAAAGAATATAATTAACATTAACATTCACTTATCGTACTTACTGCAATACACGATTCACTTGCAATTCAATAGCCGTATTATCCGAACCAATGAAGTAAAAAATCTTCTGCCTTTACTAACAATAATCAACAATATTGTGTAACGCTTACAAATAATAGTCAAACACTTAGCATGGTTTATTGTAGATAAAACAATACGTAACGCCTACTTAAGTATAAGCATTAATCTTTATCTGTTCCACGACTAACAATTTCAAAATACAGATCTTTTTTCGCTCGGCAATAAAGTCACGATATTTATTAAAATGTTGAAAGTTAGGAGTTTTATCACAGCCTAATACTCTAGTACATTAATAACAACGAAACTGAAATGTGTGTTTTAGCGTTAAGCGGATTGGCCAACTCTTCAGCAGGTATGTCGCTATGTACGTGTCGCATTGCCTGGTATAGTATTAACCATTACTAAATTAGAACCTTTTTCTTTGAAAGAATTTTTAACTGCCCTAATACGCCCCCTTTACTCGAGCGTCCCGTGCCCCGCAATCATTAATCACTCGAAAGAAAACTTGGAATTATCATCGGAGCTTTTCCCTTCTCCCGAACGACGTAAATAATAATGATGGATGAAACTCGAGCTCGCGACTTGAGTTTTAAAAATACGCGACGAATCTCTGGAAAAAATTTTAATGAGGTTGAAAATAGTGTAAAGCCGCCATATAGGCGGAGCGGAGAACGCAACCAATTTAACGAAAACTTTTTTTCTTCTTTTCTTGCCCGTCACGCCAATATAGCTGCTCTGCTCGGAAAGACCGGAAGCACAGGTGAGATTGCCGTAAAAGATGTCGTAAATTGTGTAGTTCCTTATTTCGTATACACCCAGCTGTATTTTCGATATCATTTACTTATATGCGATTGCTACTCAGTAAATGCAGCATTGGTTTGGTAGACTTATTTGTATGGTATATACTTGTGTAATTTCGATAGATTTATAGATCAGTTTTTGAAAATCTTCCGTCATTCAGTTCTCCGTGCGGTTTCCTAAGTAATTACAACAATTCCTGTGTGTACATAAAATTAACCCTGCACTAATCGAAGCGTAAGCTTTATGAACGTCGATAACAGTGCTTGTACTTTTTCAAAACTTATACATATACTTTGTATAATACAATCGTCTGAGTTTGATCAAGTGTTTGATGAGCATGTGACGTACATTTTTTCTGGTACAGCTTTTTAGTTTACTATTGTGTACATTTTGTTAAACGCTTATAATAATAGCAGTTTTTGTAATATTATGGCTCATTTTTTTTTATGTGAATGAATGCAGTTTTAAAGGACAAAATTTATTTTAATTGCTAAAAAAGTGGAACCTCTTTGAATTATGTGTAAAAACATTTTAATCGCTTTTTTGTATGGTCCACGTTTTAATTGGAATATTTTTGCACTTTAAACATTATTCGGGTTTTTATAATCCTTTACATCTCTACTCTTTCATCCCAAAGACTAATCCTTTTTGCGGTGAGTTCTCATAATAGCTAAATTGAACTAAAACGAATATTTATTAATTGGCGTTTCAATAATACATAAACGTATCAGCTTCCAAGTCACGCAATGGTATGCAATGGGCGCATGTAGTTTTGGCAGAGTCACTATTCTTATTTTTGCAACTTTATATTCGCAGTGTAAAACTTGTACATTATTTGACTATGTTTTACCATCGCCAAGCGAAGAAAACTTTGCTGGAAATGCAACTGAAATTTGCGAATACTGTTTCAGGGTCAACCGGCGGCAGTTTGAGTCCTGTCACGTCTTTGGCGCTAAACTCCTTGACAGGAGCACCTCTGAGCGGACTCCAAGAGTCGCTCAGCAACGCTTACTCGAGTTTGCAGCAGTACGCAGGTGAATATAAATTCATTATTGCTTTTAAAGTAACTGAAACGATTGTTTCGAGAAGGGAACGAGTTTCTTTAGCAAACAAAATATAACAATTCGATTACACTTTCTAACATCGAAATCTATATGAAATTCAAAGCTCTCATTGGAAAGACTACAGTCACTGTGGAAAAGAAAGAGTTGCACAGTAAGTAAAATTCGACTGAGATAAGCTTACACAGTTCATAGAGTTGTGGTGAAATTGTTTTCTTCTTTGGTTTCTTATTTTGTGCATTATGAGTAAATTATAGAGCTGGTTGGAAACACTACTTTTATTGCTTTCAAGTTCAAAGATAGCAGTACACCGTAGATGTATGTTAGTGTTTTCATACTCTCAGTGTTTTCTTATTTAAAACGATTGTCACCCAATAAAAACGACTGTTTCTATTATGAAATCGTCTGCTTAAGTAAAGTTTTTTTCTCATAATTTTAAGACTAATTTAAATTTAGCAATCGTATTGTAAAGGTGAAAAAATATTTGTAAAAAATACTTGTGTTTGATTAGTAATGCTTTTTAAGTACTTTTGAGTAACGCAGTAGCAAGTATCAAGGTTCAACTGTGCAGCTTATTTTGCTTTGGAAAAAGGTCTGTAATATCACTGCCTCCAACAGATATATTAGCATCGTTTCGCTAATGAACTAGTTTTAATAATGTAAAAAATAAAAAAAAAGACCTTTACCCAAGGGATTTCTTTCTTTAGATCTTTATTCGATTAAACGTAGAAATTTGGCTTTTTCCTTCGTAGAATCGTCGATAGAAAAAGCTGGGAAAACAAGCGCTAATACAGTTCTCCTTTTTCAGGGTTCCCTGCGTTCACGACGCCAGCGACGGCGGTGCAGGCGACGCCGACCTTTAACGATTTTCGATTACTGTCAAAGCAAATCGAGGGTCCCGAGGGCTGCAACCTTTTCATTTACCACCTGCCGCACACCTACACCGACACGGACCTCGTCACCATGTTTATGCCCTTCGGCAACGTTCTCTCGGCCAAGGTCTTCATTGACAAAGAGACGAAGAAGAGCAAGTGCTTCGGTAGGTCGATGCTACTCGCGCGCTTTATTGCTCTGCGATCACTTTGTATTGGCTCGATTCATCCGATCTACTAAACTTTTTCCTCTTCCTTTCACTATTAACTCATAAAAACAATCTTATTATTTTAGGCTTCGTATCGTATGACAAGTCGTCGAGCGCTCAGAAGGCAATTCAGATGATGCACGGCTTCCAGATTGGCACGAAACGGCTAAAAGTCCAACTAAAGAAATCGAAGGATGCATCAAAGCCTTACTAGCCCAATGTCGACGATTCCCCATTCGTAGGTAGATACTAAAGACAAACAAAATTATAAAAAAAAAAAACAGACATTTTCGCGACTACAGAAAACGAAACGAAGTCATTTTCAGGACTCACAGTAGTCGTGAACTCAAAGTTTCGAGGTTCTTATGCATAGTCTTCAAATGTGCGTTGAGACGTGAAAAAAATCTATCGAGGTCGCTCTTTAGCCGAGCGTAAAGTATTATTAGAGGACAGTATTTTACTTTTTTTTCTTTCTGGTCAATGTGACCAAAACTCTCTCTCTGACAAGTCTAGTCATATTCACAGTATTTTTATGATACTGATGAAACAATTCTTTTAAACTTTAGTTCCTTTAAACGAAAAAGCCAGGATGCTGCCAACTAACTGTATATTATAAAAGCACAACTGTGATATATTTAGAATGAGATGAATTTTCAGTAGGGCGATAAACTTGTATAAATCAGAATTTCTTTTTTAATAGTCTTTTACACAAGAGTTTATTGCATTTACGAAATAAGAAAATTTGCAATGATTCAATGAAGAAAAACATATTAAACATTACGAATGTTGTAAAAAAAGAGTACACATGATGTATACGACAATGCAAGATTTCATTGTTTCGAGGAGATTTCTTGTTTTTTGCCACCGACTGCCCGTCTGCCCGTTATTATTGGACTACGAAATAATCTCTATTTCATCCGTCTACACAATTCGTTTTATCGCTCCTTTATTTCGAAGTCACGCGAATATTTTCCATCTGCGCTCACACAGCTATTCCGCCCTCACGAAACGAGATCCTTTCACACCGACACGTTCGTGCAAAAATGTGCATATCTGTATGGAGCTCTCTACCGTACCATGCATCTATCCGGTAGCGCAGCCCGAGTTTTATCTCGAGAGTCCGTTCCCTTTTTTTCACTCTTTTTCCGGGTAGCTTTTTTCTTGTCCCTTTTTTTCGTCACACCCGCCGTTGTATTTTCCGGCAGCAATAACTTGATTCGAACACACTAATAAATCCGATTGCCGCAACGATCTAGAAAAATATAGCTTGCGAAGGCTGTAGCACAGTACGCGACGCGGCTCCCGCTGCTGCCGCCACCGCCTGTCATTGACAGGTGGCCCGTGATCCGCGCGCCTGTTGTGTTTTCTTTCTCTCTTCTGCTATCGGCCACGACCCACTGCGCGCACATATGACGATCGATCGATTTCTCTCTCTTCCTCTCGCGTTTTGTGCCCAGCCAATTGAAACATTGCTGATTTCGTTTAAATTGTCCGGCCTGTGCGTGTCCGCGTTTTCATTGCGACAAATTCGAAAATCATCAATCATGTCTCTCTCACTGTTTGCGATCCTCCGGAATGCGTTAAAAATAACTTAACATCTTTCCGTAGGTGAAATGCGCTTCTTTTACATCTTTCTTTGTAGTTAACACGTGGACTTTTTTGCAACTTTAAGTATTTAATATTAACAAGGTATCGATGAAGGCAGAATCTATATTCTTTAACGCGTTGATTAAACAGATGTGGCTTTAATGTCTCTCGGAGGCTTGTTGTTTTTTTTCTCTCAAGTAATAATCGTGCCTCACCCACAAAAGACTGATTTTTCTTTTTTTCAGTGTGATCTCTCTGTAGTCATCTTTTTTTGTCAAATTGTTAACACGTTATATTTAGCTGACATTATCGTTGGTATCAAGTCCTGTAAAAAAACGTATGGCATTGAAATAATTGCAAATACCCAGCTGAGCAAACTAATGATTATTGTTACACGCTTCTTTATATTTTGACATTGTCTTGTCGCAAATGATGGTTTGAAGTAGAACATTGATACAATCTATTAGCAATGTGTTACCTTTCGCCAACATGTTGCCTTAAAATGCTTTATTTGTTTTATTTTTTGGGGAACTACTAATCAGAGAATTGATCGAGTTATAAAATTTTCTTACTTTTTGATATTTAAAAGTTTAAAGATTTTTTTTCAGTAGGCCCCAAAAAATGCAGATGTTTTTTAACTTAATATTATTTATACACAAAAAGAGGACCCTTTGAACACGTATGACTCAATGTCACTAGATTGTGTACTCAAACAGAAAAAGCAACTTCGAAGATTCTCGTTAAAATTCAGCAAAATTTGTCCGCTTCTCGTAAAACGTTGCGCTATTCCTGTTCTAATTTAATGTAAGGATTTTAAATCCGTTAAAACCTTTAAAATTGTTTGCTAAAAATTTTCATTTAAATGTGCGTTTTCGTGTATAATCAGTTGTACATAAATAACCTTATTAAAATTCGAGCAGGAGTCAAATCAGTATATCCTGAAAAGGACGATGTTAATACTTGCTTGCTTATTATTGTATGAATTAAAAGCTTTTGCAATATTTACGCTAATGTAAAATTGAAAAAATTATCCTTCGATCTGCAAATTCGATCAAGCTTATTTACTTATCCTCCTTTTCTGTAATTCACGAGATGAGGACACAAAAAACTACGAATTCATTTAACGAGGATCTCCGTATGTATTTTATCCAGTGTGGTGGTGACTAACCTGTCCGTGTGTTTGTTTGTGTGCCAGCAGGTGGCCTGTGACGTTGTGACCGTGTACACTCTCGACCGGAGTCGCCGTGCCATGTCTGTCTCTCAATCGATCGGTCAGTCATGATCCGATCCTTGATCTCTTCACTCTTGGAATCCATTAAACATCCCTTTAATTTTTCTTTTATTTCTCTTTTCTACTCTACCTCTATTTCAGCCTTCTCTATCTCATCATACTTTTCTTCACTCTCTCTATTTCACGCCCTGCCGAAGATATATACAAATACATGTATATATAAATTACACGCTACATCCACATTTCCCACACACTGAGACGACGCATGATGAGCTAGCGGTGTCTAAAAAGAGTAAATCGCACGTATTATGCGAACAAAACCTCCGTTTGCATCGCCACCGCCTGCGTTGTTGTTGCTGTTCGAGAACCATTACGACCCTACGCCGGACACGCCAGCTAGAGAAGAACCAACTAAAATTCTGTGTTCGAGAATTAGCACTACATAGCTCGATAATTATAGGTTTCCCTTCCACTCTCTGTTTCCTTTCTTTTTCTTTCTCTATTCTGTACCTACCTATCGATGTTCACCAGCACAACGCACGTTTTCTCATCCAAATAAAATACATCACTGAGAAGTTAGACAAAAACGCTGTGTGGGAATTGTGTAGAGAATATGAGCAAGCACAACCAAATATGCATTCAAGGGAGACGATATCAAGAAAGAGAGTTGTTGCCGATGATCCTTTTTCTCTCAAGACAAGAAGGCGCCAAAAAAAAAACCAAGGAAAAATCTAGACACGCGAGAGTCACACTTTTATATAACTCTGTACATATAATAAATGTATATGTATATGTTTGTACGTGCGTATGTATAATGGCGTGAGACTGTCTTGCGAGTGCATCTGTAAGTGTAATACCACGTATAGGGTGAAGAGACAATGAAGAAAATAATTCAACTTTGACTAACGGCAGAAGTATTTTTTAATCTATTGTAAAATTTGCCATTGAAAATCGTGGTATCCGATCACATGTGTGCATTTCACGCAGCGCATTCGCCTCTTAGACAGCCAGAGCACACGTATTTAGCACACACCCACCGAGTGATCTTTCGTCTCTCACCATCCACGACGTGATATAATATACATGCATAATGAGAAAGTGGAAAGACAAATGCGTGAAAAAAGAGTTAAGATTTAAGAGAGAAAAATAACTATCTGCTAAAACATTTTGAGCGCGCTTTTACGGTGCGGAGAGAACTTTTTTAAAAGACTTTGTAATAAGATTGTAAAATAGTGTGGAACCTAGAGAAGAGGAAAATTACGCGCAAGTGTTTATATAAATATAAAAAGAGAAAAAAATTTAGTGATGCGAGACTTATGTACAATGCGATTTTATCGAGCGTGTGACGTTCATTTATTTTCTCTCTAATTTGCAACCCCGCGAGCGGTGTTAATTAAAAATCATGTGAGGCCACGAAGAGATGAAAAACATAGGAAAAATTGTTAAGAAGCAAAGGCATTCTTAAATTGACACATGGCGAAAACAAACGACATCATTTTTATAAATGCATACAACTGTTTCTTTAGTTTTTGATAAACTATATTTTGCTTCTAATAATTCTTACGTATTTTTTCTTAATTATTCTGATGCTTTTTCGATTTTTAATCATTTTTCTGCGATGTCAGCAACAGTGTTTACGTGAATCTATACAAGATAGAGAGAGAGAGAAACCCGAGCAGTTACTAGAAATAATGAAACCGAAGACCTGCAAAGTCAATAATGGCGACGGGAAAATCTCTCGTTTTTTTGGGCATTCGCTTTAACAGTTTTACGTGCGAGCATAATGGCATGCATCATTGTTCTTAAACCGAGTGCCACTGACGTTTATATTACCTCTTATATACTTCGTTTGCACGATCAAGTACGTTATAAATATTGCAATTTATTATTTTTTTTTTCAAAGTAATTTTTTTACAATCTTTTGCTGTCTTAAACACTTACAAATCACAGATTTTATAAAGTTGTGTATGTTCAAAAGTAACTTAAAATGAAAACATGTATGTATAAATTTTTTAAGAGAAAAGTTATAGGCGTATATTCTTGTTTATTGCATCAGTAAGCGTTTACAAATTTTCTGTACTTAAAGTTCGCTTTGTTTTTATTGTCAAATGTTTAATATTTTTTTTTTTCAAATAATCTATTGAAATGTAGTAAATTTTGGTTGAGACTAACAGTTCTTTTTAGTGGTACAAACTGTACATTTAAAGAAAATACCAAAGACGTGTCTTAATGAACAATGTACTTATGCAAAAAAATGTAACCACTTAATTTAAATAAGTCAATACTTAATTAATTATTAACAAGAGAATATTTACAAGTTCAAATCTAAATAACACAAATTAAGAAAAATGAGCACATAATTTTTAGCCTAGTCATATTCGTGATTTGTATACCGCAATATATGTTTTTTTCGTCGTCACTATTTCTGAAGTAACAGTTGTATCTCTTTTTGTAAGATCATTTACCTTATAACTTCTCTCTCTTAATTGTAGTCACACGTCCGCACGTCTTTATTGAAAAGGTTTTTGTGACTCACCTTTTGCCACTCTAAAATCTTTATTATTGAGTTGTGGTAACTAAATGAACATTGTTATTATCATCGTCAAATGTGCGAGTGTCACGTTGCTGTTACTATTGTTATTAGTCAATATAATCATTATTATTATATTGTTAAATATTTGCTTTGCTAGATATTACGAAACTATGATTGCGATTCCTCGATTTTCTGTTCTTTAATTTTATTACCGTTGTTCAAGAAAATATTCTGTACTTTGAGATACTTTTTATTATTTATCTTTTAAGTGAAAAACAAAAAATTATTTTAAAAATTGGCTAGTTTAGTTTCTTGAGCAACGGCCAAATTAGCAAATTATCAGATCAAGAATCAGGTAAAAGAGTGAAAAAAGTCGCTGATGTTTATAACTAGCAAAATGCAAATTGAAAATATGTACTTATGTCAAGTATTCTTGGTCGTACCGAGAAAGTCAATGCTATATACATTGTATATAGCCGATTTACGATTTCGTGATGAAACAAACGTTTAATGCGTTTTTATGTACGTTTTACCAAAGTAAAATACGTTAATTTTTAGCGGTATTTCGGAATCACCGCCATAGATGAAGCTTATGCTTAATTTCATTTAGTTATAAGTCTTATGAAAAGGAACAGCGATAGATTGTTGCCTCGCAAAGAATCTTGTTTATAAGCCAAACAAAAGTTAACGGTGTAAAAAATTATTAAAACGCAGCATGTAATGCTCTAAACGTGACTATTTCCAAGTTTATAAAACGACGTAATTCATTATTTTTTATATTCTTGGCAAGACATTTATCAAGATTTTTTTGCGATGCCACATTTTCTCGTACTACCGTATGTACGATCTCCATTATTAGCCTGTATTAAATTCTGTTAGTGCAGTCACTTACTGTTACGACTATTATAGTTATTTTTTTTTTCGTTCTGTGACTAGCTTATTTACGTTTATTGCAATTACTGTTAGTCTCTTTAACTATTACTATTAGTTTATGCGTCAGTCACAATTACCTAAAATTAGTTGTGTGAAATCTGGTCTCACCGTAGTCGTCGTTATTACAATAACTAAAGTTGTCCATATTTTTATTTCTTTTGCTCCTTAATCAAGTGTTTAATATTATTGATTTTTGTTATTTTTTTTATTTTTTTTTTCGACGTCTCGGTGCTCTCACCACCCGTTGTGACTTATTAAACAAACACAATTTAAGTCAAACTGAAAAATTGCTTCAAATATTTTTCTTAACGAGTCGCACCGCCTGTCAATGTATAATGACCGATTTATGGTACTTAAGGAGAAAAAATTAACTTTTACAATAATTAAAAAGAATTATGTGAACTGCTACTTGTAAACTACTTCCCCGGCCACGATTAACGTGTACATACACGCGTGTATATGTCTATAATCTGTGTAAGCAAAATTTACAGTGAAATTTTTCTTTCAACAGAAAAGACATAATGTGACTTTGCGATAGCTATTTTTGTAAAATAACCTTTACATGAACGATATGCCCGCATCATATCCTGCGCTGTGTTTGGGCACTATATTTGTATACGTGTACGTGTTCGCATTGTTATAAGCACGAAAAGAAAAAAGCTTTCTTCGTTGCGTTTCATCGTCAGCCGGGAAAAATATTCTTTTTTTCTTTCCTTATTTTGTTCCAAAAAAGCGATAAGCGACTTGACATGTCAATAACAATATATTTATTTTTTTGTTTAATATTCAAAAAAGAGTTACGCTTCGTTTGTGATTATTCCACCCTTGCTGTTCCTATCCTTTCTTCCCAAGCTTTTTTTGTATAAAATATTTGTTCATAACACAAGATTTTTAATTGTTTACATTTTTCTGCTAAATCATTCAATTGTTTCACATTTATAAATATTTAAACAATTTTTTTTCTCAAAAAAGTTATAAATTTATCACTTCTTCCTCATTTCTAATTTTTCTTATTTTGCAAAGCAAACTTCATATGTGCGGTACAAACTTGAGCTAAATAAACGTGATTGCAAATTAAAGAATATCGAATTACAATGATCGAGATGATTAGATGTATTTTGAGTGCATTAGTGAATAGTAGGACAATTTAAAACAAGCGATACGTTTTTATTCGATAATTCGCTTCCCTGTAAATTGGTAAAAAAGTATGGAAAGAGCAGATTTTCGAAACTTTCTGCTGGATATTTAATTATAAAGTGCGTTCCTCCGTTCTACGACGGTCCTTTTATAATTATAGCCAAAAATATTGAAAACAGGGAAGTTCTTCGTTGAGTGTTGTTCGCAAAAGTAATATTACACAATTTCATTTTTTTTTTTCGAATGTTTTAGATAAAAAAATTGCAAAATACGATTAAGTGATATCTCCGAAAGAAAGACGCGAATTCTGTTATTCTTTTTTGAAAAATTATACTTTCGATGCTGTGTAAAAATGAAGGAGAAAATTAATTTTGTAAAAAATGTACTTAGTCTAAGATATCGTGCCGAAGATAATATGATTGAATCGATACCTAGAGAAAAGTGAATAGAATCTAAAATCATCCGTTTTGTGTCTATTGGCAACAGATAAATGGGCTATAAATAAAGTTTTATATTCGCAAACTTTCTTTCAATCACAGTGACTTGGAACTATTATCGATTTCTAGCATATTGTAAACTTTATCACGACTAGCAGTTACGGTGTCTAAATAGTAACAGTTTTAGATTTTATACATATAAATATGAAGTATGAAAGTTCAAATGTGTGATTTGAAGAATCGTATGGCTGAGTGCATTGCGTAGTTAGTTTGGCAAGTTAATAAATCGTATTCGACAAGTTAATAAATCGTATAATCGTATAATAAAACGTATTTTGGAAGTAATAAATTGAGTAAGTTTATTTCATCACACCTAAACTTTTATATTATTATTTAAATTTAATGCAAATGCAATCATGGTATCTGTATTACCGACTGACGATATTTCATTGAGCGTGCTGATGATGAAAATTTTTTAATTTTTACATCATCATTAAACATCTAACCAATCCAATCATAGTAAGTAATCCAATTAATGTTTAATAATTAAAATTGAAAGAAATTTCAAAAAAGTATCTTATTGAGTAACATTAGATTTGTCTAAAACAAAAAACTTTTTACTTACTCTAAAATAGTTTATAACTATCATTTTTTTGAAGTAAATTACATTTAAAAGGTATTTAGAAATTAAACATAATTTCCTAGTTTACAAATAATGTCTCCAGTTTGTAAAAGTATTTTGTTCAAATAATTTATTTAATAAAATCGCATTAAATACATGGCCTATTTATTCATTGAAGAAAATAATCCTTACAATGAGCACACGTTTGAAAAATGACAAGAAACAGGTAGCTAAATAAAAATTGGGCTATTTCTAATCAAAGGTAAAGCTATAAAATAATACCCATGGCAATTGTAATGACTCCAACATGCTATTCGAATTTTAGTAAATGTAAATAATTGTACATTGCCTTGGCATGAAGACAAGTATATCACGGAGATCAGGTTCCATTGTAACAGACAAGATTAAACAAAAGTACATAATCAGAAGGATACGACATTCTTTCTGTTGGTACTTAAAAAGAAATGCACAGACATTTCTCGAATAGGGTTTTTGAGGTAAATGCTTTTCTTTGTGCTGTATTTGATGCTACCTTCTTCTTTCACCTTTTTGAGTCTTACGTTTCTCTTTCTTTTCTTCTTTTAGTTGTTTTTGCTTTTCTCTGTTAAGAAAAAATAATTATTTAAGCTAGAGATAGTCTTCATTTTAAAAAAGCTGAAAAGCATATAAATTATTGCAAACCTGTCTTCTTTGTCCTTCTCTTTCTTCTTTAAACTTTCTAATTTCGCTCTCTCCCGTTTTTCACGTTCAGCTTGTATAATATTGGTTACATTAGTGTTTTTTTCAAGTCCAGAATCTCCACCCCCTGCACCAGCTCCACCACAATCTTCATCACCCTCTCCTTCGCTCTCCTCTTGGTCTGACATTTGACTATACTGTGCAAGGATTGCTTCTCTAATTCTTCTTTCCTCCTCTGTGTATGTACTTCTTTGTGAAGTTGTAGGGAGCGTTTGAGATTCCAACATGCGAGCCAATCTGACGTCCACATCTTCCTTCGGAGTGTTGTTAACGGATGACTCTTTCACCTGGCACATCTTTGCCCATGCTTCCAAGATCTCGTTCACATGCTTCCCAATATTGTCCTCCTGAAATTTCATTCAATCATCCTCAATTATTCCCTTTCAACAGCTTTGTAGGTAAATTAAGTTTTATAAAATAAAAGCAGGTTTGAATGTCAGGGAGAATGAACCGTTTAATCAACGAATCAAAGAATTATTATTCGCACTTGGCATGTATTGCGAGAAGAAAAAGCTTTCGGAATGCGATGATTCTTTTTCTAAGAGCGCGGTGTTACATTCTAACCTCACAATCCTAACGGTTCCTCACCGTTATGCCGGCGAGAATGTCCTCGAGCGCCTCTGTCTTTTCATCCTCGGTCTCGTCGCCCTCGAGGATGCCTTTGATATAGGAGCCGAAAACACCCTCGTCTGTCTTCAGCTCCTGGAGTTTTGAGCTCAGCCAGGTGTCGAAGTTTGCCTCGACGACCGCCATTATATTCGCAGCCCGAGAACTAGCCTCTGCTCGAACTGCCTCACTGCCTGTTGTGCAGATATGCTCTGCAACCCGCGCACATGTTTAAGACGACTTGCGCTTCTACTTCCAGCAGCGCGATATTTCAAATGCATTCTCGATCAAAAGCTTTCATCGCAAATTTTTATTACATTTTTTCACGGCATATAAAATTTAATTTGGAAAAGAATTTTATTTAAAAATAATAGAATTTCAAAATTACAACCCGCTGAGATATTCACGACAGAATTAACGGCTGAATATATTGGCTGATTTTTAATGTTCGAATAGTGGCTGAATAATGGTCGAATATTGGTTGATTAATGTTCGGATAATAGTTGAATAATGGCTGGATAATAATCAGATCAGATACCTCCTCGCGCTTCATGTGCTCCGAATACATTATTGCGCGAGTAGCATGCATGTCCGCTATATGCTGCTTATGTGCTGCTTTTTGGCGGCACGCATGCTTTTCATCAGTTTTACTGAGAAATCTCGAGTATTAGGTATCCGGAGAACATAAAGTGCGAGGAGGTTGCTAGGTATGATAGTCACTTGGCCTTTGATAATGACTAATATACATATATTTATAGATCGCGGCTTGATATAATCAGGTCAGAGATATTACAAACGACTATCCTACCTCGTTGTTTTCAAAAATTAAAATAATGATGAAAACGAACAATAAATGAACAATGGAAATATCCAGTCGCAATTGCTTTCAGCTCAGAAATTTCGAGATTCGACAATTTCGATCTCAAATTCGATGATTCAATTCGATCATGTTGCAATGCATTTTAATGTAAGGAATAAAGAAAAGGATTATTTAAAAAGGCAGTTTCTCAATATGTATAATATTTATTAGTATATTTACACACAAGACGTCATCGAGATCGAATCATCTTGGTTTTACATTAATAATGAAAGACAAACGCAGCAAGATAGAAACAAACGGACAAATGATACAAAAGGTGATGATGCTTTAATTGGGTTTTAATACTAATAATTTTCACATCTCACATAGTCGTTATCTAATAAATCTTATTTCAATCCTTTACTTGCGCATGTATTTTTTTTTCACAATGCACGAACTGCCTCGATTCATACCAAGTCTTTTTCTCGTACATTTTTAATCATTGATTATACGTTCAATATTTTTGCGATAATTAGGCTTCATTAACAGTATGCGCAATCTCTAAGTTACAAGCCATTATTCTAGTTTTTTCGAGGCTCTTTCTCATACTAAAACGTCAGGCAGATATCGTTAATTTCGCGCTCGCGCGAAATTTTGTTATCAGGGGATTAATTAAAGCTATATTTTTTACGAATCACAAAATGCACTTTCATATAATTTGCTCGCACAAACGCACCCACGTTTACTCGTCTATATGAAAGTTTTGCTTTTATTATTCGAGAGAAAAAACAAGACTGGCTCGCTTCTTTTAATACACGAGTTCTTGTTGTTATATGCATTCACGTAATGTACACATTTATTTCAGTTCGGTAAGAGCTCACTTTGATAAAAATCTTGCCATCTGCTAAAACAATTCCTCGATATTATGACCTCTTTAACCAACGATGCCTTACTGGATCATTAAATCTATGCTTAAAGCATTTGGACTTATTACTTTCAAAGTTTAAAAACAATTTTTGTAGTGCATATACATATAAATCTAAAAATTACATTCATCTGCCAAAAACATGCTGTTGATTGTCCTATTAATCTACTGTTTAATCTCTTACAATTTTAACTCGATCGTATTATCATTGAAATAGAGTTAAATCGTTAAAAACACAAATCTATTGGACGTATTACATATGTAAAATGATGGTACAGAGTTTTGGGATGAGAGGAAAAGAGGTTTCGGCAACAAACTCGAGCTAATTCAATCTCTGCACAAGCAAGAACATTTTACAAATATACAATTGCAGCTTTTGATTGCACTCAAAGCGCATTAAAAGAATTTTTATTTAAAATCAATGTTTGAACAATCATATTTAATTGGTTGACAAACTTCGCTCGCTGTCGATTAACAATATTTTTATGTCACCTTAACAATTCTTAATTTATAAAAAATTTTCATTTTTTAGTCACAAAAAGATTTACATCGATGAAAAACACTTATGCTTTGCAATATCAGTTTGAATGATTTGCTTACATGTAAAAAATGCTCTATCGTTGAGCAATTAATTTACGCAAATTCTTTTACAAACAAAGGATAAAAAATGAGCTTATATTCAACTTTTATTTGTATTGATTTATCGCTATTCTATTGCTTCCGTATAATTTTTGAATTTACGTAATTTTTCTATGAACATTAACAATTTCGATTTGCTTGCTATTTTGTTCAAAGCCATGCCGCTTTTCTTTGATATTGTACTCGCTCTATATGCACAATTTTATTTTAAGCACGACAAAACATTTAAACTTTACAATGCACATGTACAAAAACTTGGTCAATTTGCTTTGAATTATTCTTGTTGACATTACCAAAGAGCATGAAGCATTTCCAAGCATCGTTTACACATAAATTTTATGAAAAATTTAAATTACGTAAAACAGGAAAAAGAACATCGAGTAATTTACCAAACTTACTTTATACTATACATTCTTGATTTTTCTTTACGTACAATGTACAACTATTTATTATTACTTGAAAAACAGAGTCATTGATATTTTGTTTACTCTTGATTAAATGATATATTTGACTACTATCGCTCGTAAAAATGTGGTTTCGCATGCAAACGGCAAATTACAATGCATGTTTAATTGATACACGGCATTGTGTTTGTTGCCATCTCGTAGGATATCGTAGCGGCAGTGGAAAAATAATGCTTCAATGGTAGGCTTCACACAGTATTGAATCGTTACAGATTAAACGATATAATACATTAATTTAAAATTTGTCTAAATTGTCCAAAAAGATTAAGTTGTCATTTTACTTTTTTGTGATAAAATGATGGGCGAATATATTTTTTCTACTTTTTTATTCATTAGAATGGGGTCGACAAATGATAATTTTTATATGTAACATCTTTCAGTCTTGTCACACGTGGTCTGCATAGGAGTGTGTTACTGTTTTTTCCTCTACATTTTGATATCGATAATTATTTACACATCAATTGTCGAATAAGAGAAAGAGAGAGAGCCTCCAAGATGTAAATGGATAAATACACATAAGTTTTGTTATACGGAAGTTACATGCTATTTTCCCTTCGTTGTCGACTTCTTTTCTGAAACGCGAGCGCAGTAATTGCGGCATATAATCATTCAAGGTTTTTATTGCCAAGCTTCGCGTGTCTTTGGCTCCAGAAACAAGAAAACCATAAAAATCCACATATTTAGTACAATAAAATGAGCTTATGCTTGGTTAATTTAGACAGATAGTTAAAATTTGACATCTCTTAACATTTTGCATACAATATCGTCATGTAAAAAAATCTTGGTACAATGTTTAAAAATACATGCAGCGCAAGCGTTGAAACGGTGACAATAGCGATAAAAGTATATATATATACACGCAAACAACATTTTCTTTTCTTATACGAGATAAAGAGGAAGAAGGCGATAGTAAGTCTAAAATATTTCTAAAAGTTACATTTGAAAATAAAAAGACTGTAATGATAATTATATTGGAGCGTAAAGCTTCTGCGAACTACTAAATCTCTATAAATTGTGTGACATGATGCGCATCAAGCTTTAACGCGTATACCCTGGATCGATTACACTGTTTAATCGAGTTTACTTGTGCTAATCGCATTTTTTTTCGATATAGCATCATCGATCTAGTCAAAGTCATTAAACATGAAGTCTAATTATTACAGTCGTAGTGCTCTGGCAGTAGCCATGCTCGAAAGCATAACAAAATAATATTTATATATTTATATTCATATTTATATATATATGTAATTATACATAATCATAATTATAATAATAATTAATAATTAATATCTAAAGTAATATTAATGATACTATCATTAGACGACACTATATTCTCAATAATCAGAGATCCAAGTAAGACAGTGGTAGTTTAATATCACAATAAGACTACTCAGGCCTCGTGAAAAACGGGGTCACGCTGATCTGAAGGATAATCTGCGCGATCTTTACTTTACGACGTATTGGTTTTCGAAGCCATCGAAGAAAAGACTGATGCTTTTTCATTATTTTCACTATTAACGCATTTTAAACCCTTCTTTCTTTCGTTTTCATTCTTGCTTTATCGTTCTTTTACGATTGCTCAGCTACTTCGTTGAGAGAGCAACAGCAATGTCGTGTCGATCCTTTTTAAGAAGTCAGTGATTTCGAATAACGTTGATCGATCACAATTAATTACATTTAAAAAATTACACAACGAACTTGGCTATAAGTTGTGAAAACGAAAGACAATATTTTTGCGATTATCGTAACACTCCAGTCAATGTCAATTAGTCTAGCTACGAGTTTTACAGTTTTATGTCATATCGCCCTTATTTTTCGTTGGGTCATGGCTAAATATTTCGATGAGACAACAAGTCATCAAGCCAGCCATTTCTGTTTCAGTGTCCTCTCTTAGGAATCTAACGAATTTAACATCTAGTGTTCGCGCACATTTTTTTTCTTTGAACGTCTATGCTTTATTGAGTATTATATCACGTGTATGTTCTCTCTCAATTTGGCCGATTCAAAAATTATTGTCGGTACAAAGTCATGCAGAAGAATTTTCCATTTCATGCTGTATGCACGTTGCTTCTTTGATGATAAAAAAATTTTAACCGTCAATAACGATGATACTTCGCGCGTTTTGTATTGTTTTAAAGTGTTCATAAGCCTTTTATAACTTTTACAAACTGAAATACATAAACTTTGTTGGCCCTTTTGAAACAGTCTTCTTTAATGGCGCTCGCGTTTTCTCTCCTTAAACTCTATTAGCGCGCGAAAACAATTTAAAATGAAAACACAAACACACCGGTCTTGAAATTAAGCTTCGAATTATCTTAACTGAAATTTCAATAACATCCCTCCCACTCCTGCTTAAATACCAAATATATTGTATGTGCCATAATCCCTTAAGAGCTGAACGACTTTGCACACTAAAACGCACTTACACACATACGCTAAAGGGAAAGTGGTATTCGGTTAACACGTACATCTTTATCATCATCAAGCGGGTAATTGCGGGTACAAAGATGAAAAGATGAGAGAAAGAACCGAAAGGTCGAACGAACGTTGGCTTTGTAACGCTTTTTAGAAATGGCTAGCTCGCACCCGGCTTCAAGACAAGATGTGCGGCAGGAAGGTGCCCGAATCGTCGAGGCTGGGGTCAAGACTCGTGACGATGTCGCCGGTCGAGGCGTGCCTCGAGCTCGCCGGCTGTGTGCCAGCAGTGAGGGCGTGACTGCTGGCACTGCCGTTAAGTTTGCCTTTGACAACGAGGCCTCTCGGTTCGGATGTATCCAACGCCGTGATCTTCGAGACGCACTTGCGGCCGCGATAGAGACGATACAGGGCGTACTGCTGCTGCGGGTCCTCCATCGTCTCGGCGCGACGTCTTGCGGCTGTCGAGGAGACGCTGGTCTGGACGACGCCGACCGTTGCAGAGACCGACGTCGCACCGCAGCTCACGGCAGTCTGTCCGTGCACTGGCTGGCTGGGTTCGACGACGCCGCCGCCACCGCTGCTGGTGAGAGCTGAACTGCCCGTCATCGAGGAGGCCATCGTTGATGAGGAGGACGACAGGTGCGCAGGTCGGCAAGACAACCACTCGTGGCGCATTGCCTCTTCTGGGTTCATTCGTTTCTTTGCGTCCCATCTGGAATGCAATTAAATTGTTATGACTTCTGTTTTTAAATTACATTATTGCAGGCTACAATTTTTATTTCCATATTTTTATTTAATAATAATCTTGAAAAATAAAATTGGTATTAAGTTACTTTACGTTCTGCAAGGCTTTTAACTTAATAAAACTAATAGTGTGGTTTTAAGGAGTAAACTTAAACAAGCTTATATTTAATCCGATTAGATTTGTATCTAAGCATTTTAAAAAACATCTCTTTTCTTTTACGTCAACGTAATAATATACTATTTTTAAACAAAACAAATGACATTCTGTTACCAAGATTTTTATGCTCTACTTGCTAAGTTTTTAAGTTAATTACAGAGCAGCGTGTTCCGTCTTTGGAAAGACAATACTTACTCGAGACATCGACTGACGAAGTCAACGAAAAGAGGGTCTCGACACCGGAGGGCCATCATGACGTTTTTGCTTCCAGGCCTTCTCTTTCTGCCCTTACTGTTGGTCACGCAACGGGGGTTTCCCTTGGAATCTGCAACGATCAAGCAGCACATGTACATGTACGTTCTAGCTCGTAAAGTAAAAAATTTTTACGTATGCAAAGCTTACCGAAGAAGAGCCTACGACGCGAGGCGTGATTAATGAGCTGGTCCGGCGGCCTGCCGAGCACTTCCATGATGCAGGCGAGCTGCTCGACCTCGTTCTCACCCGGGAAGAGCGGGTAGCCCGTGAAGAGCTCCGCGAGAATGCAGCCGAGACTCCACATATCGATGGGCGTGCCGTAAGGCAGGCCAAGGATCACCTCCGGACTTCGATAGAACCTCGACTGGATGTACGTGTACACGCGCTGATGGCTGTAGCACGACGAGCCGAAATCTATCACTTTGATCGAGCTGCTGCCGCGTTGTTTCAACAAGACGTTCTCCTGCAAATTGCAAGGAAATTTTAATTAATCAAGATGTGTATTTTAGAAAAAAAGGCCTTTTTGCCAATGCAACTTACGGGTTTTAAGTCGCAGTGAATGATGTTCTCTCGATGGAGCAGCCTCAGACAATTGACCAGTGAGTTCGCAAACCTTCGAATCAAGCTTAAGCTAAAGCCTTGGTAACTGTTCTTTTTAATGAGCTCGTACAAGTTAAGACTGTAAGATGAACGCAATTAGATGAATAAACAAATATTAAATCAATTTACATGATTATAGCTTGTATAAGAAATGCGTGTTTACCTCATCAGCTCGAAACTAATGCACAAATGATTTCTGAAGTAGAAATACTCCAGCATATGTATCACATTGTGAGATGAATTAGCATCCATATCTTTCTTCCTGAGGTGATCTAGAATCTTGACTTCAATGAGAGCTTGATGATGGAATCTTTTTTTGTTTCTGTAACAAAAAAAATAAATAAAATTAAAATCTCGTACAAAATGTAATTTCATTAAAAGAAGCTTTGAAATTTTGTGCAAACCTTATGATCTTGATGGCAATGTGTTGGCCAGTCTTGTGATCTAACGCCCTAATCACCTGACCGAAGCTACCCTTTCCAATGACCTCCAGGATTTCATATCTAGAAATAAATAATCGGAACAATAAATTAGCTTTCATTAAAGCTCAATCACGCTAATAGCATAGATTATTTCCGAACCGATAGAAAATTATGCAAACTGCAGAATAAAAACTTTACGATTTCCTCTTATTAACATTGCATAAGGCAATCGAGCACGTCTTCAAGATTGCAGAGATAGTTTTTTTTAATGACCGGCAGCTTAAACATGACTAAGCTTAAATGTAATTTACCTGTAGGAGATATGATCGTGGAGGACCTTGTTGTAGCTACCATTGTCGTCGTCGTATCCACCGTTTTGGGAGGCGCCCTCCTCCCCGTGGATTTTGCATGCCGACAGGCCCAGATACCAAATTTCCGAGTACTTCTCGATCTCGGCTCGCTCGAATTCCGTCAGCTTAGAGCCGTAATACTTGGTCGCCTGTTCCGGAGTCATTGGTAATCGTAGGTCTAAGAATGCAATTCGTTTTTTTAGCATTTTTATTTCATTTAGTTTTTATAGTTTATATTTGCGAATAATAACAATACGTAAGTTTATAAACACAGTTCGATGTAAACATTGTTTGTTTTAATTATAATCTTAATTAAAAAGTGAATGTTTAGTTTTGCCATTATGCACACATTCTGTATGTATTAGGAGAGGGAAAATTTTATACCGTTCGAATAATATCAACTTACTATATCCGTCAGTGGGTGAGTTGGTGTTGTGTAGTTCGTGAACGGGCAGGTGAATATTGTTCGCATTCGTGTTGTTGGCGTTATTGTTATCGGATCGATCCACTCGCGATGTTTTAGAATTCCCATGGGACGGCGGCAGCACCTGAAAAGCACAAGCATAAAACACTGTAATATCACTTATCCACCGGCAGGGGAATCATTACAAGCCCCCCAACAATATCAGCAGGCTACCCTCCTCGGCCATTATTATGACAACTTTTTCTTACGTAATGCAAAGCAGCACGGATAAGCTCGTTCCAGAGATAATGTACAACGGATTCCATCGCCTCGCGTGCAGACGTAAATATTTACGGCGATGAGAGAGCTAAAGCGCGAGGAAAGTTCAAGTTCGCACTGCGTTTTGTTTTAAACTGAACTAACTGGCGGGCTTTGATTCGCGAAACGGCCGCGTGTGTTTGGAATGTGGACGTTCCGGGAATGACCGCCGGCGGTCGTAGCGATTCAGTTTTCTTTTCGCGTGTCGCGGAGGCATTATGAATTCAGAGTTCCGCCGGTGCGTGGGCAGCTTTTTTGTGCGTCGGAGTTTTTCCGTTTCTCGATCCAGAGTCGAAGAATAAATAGATGCATAATGCGCCCGAGAAACCCGCTGGAGGCGGCTCGAGAAACCCGAGCTATCGATTTGCGTTAATATTTAAAGTTCTTGGAAGGAGAGTTACTTGTCGGGAATAAACTTCGGAGAACGGCTTGATAAGGAGGCAGACGCTTTTATTGCTGTTCGGAGGCCATAATTGTTTTATAAACTTTGCTATAACGCTGCTTTGGATTATCAAAGTTGGATAATAATTTGGAAATTCGTTCTGTAAAACAGTTATATAATAATCTTCATAAACATAGATCTCATAGTTTTCAAACTTGAAACCGAAAAATAGCTAAAATTTCTCCTCTCTTTAATTATTTTCAAGCGACGTGCTACAAGCAAGAAAGTGTTCGATGTCGTAAAGAAGTTTATTTAAAACTATATATACATTGTAAAATAACGACCATATCGAGGGGCACTAATTGAAGAAAGTCAGAGTCGAGAAAGTATCAAATATCGGCTTAACGACGTCTTTTTCGTCTGGTTTTCAATTCGCGTGATGGCTCGGGCTTTTTATTTTATCAGCTCACGAGCGCTTTAAAAGCACGCGCCGAAAGAACTCGATTACGGGCCAGACAAGCTTCTAGGTAAGACATTAAAATGGCACAAGTACACGTTTATATTTCGTTTTACAAATTTAACCCACACATCCGTGCGCAGGATTTCACCGCGAGCGTTGACCTCGCGGGTTTCCAGACGCCGCTTAAAAACTTTTCTTGCCTCCCCCCCTCAATCTTATCAGCCACCCCGATAAGCGCCGACTAATTAGAAATTTTCAAGAGCAACCGGTCATTAGCGATGATTCAAGCCTAGGAGCGAGTGTGTAAAAGGAGGCGCGACATAAATTCCGCCAGAAACAATAAAGAAAGGAGCAGCAGCGGCGCCAAAGAATAACAAAGCCTCCCGTGAACATTGACCCGCCGCTGTAACTAAGCGCGAAATATCGCTTAGCAGTCTTAGCGACGCGCGGGTAAATAAATCGGCAGGCGGCGGCGGTCGAAAAAAAAAAAAGAAAAGAGTCGTAACGGGAAAAGCGTCGTTAACTCTGGCCGCGATTTTTCTTCCTTTCCGCCTCGAACCGTAAAACTGGAGTGTCGCATCCCTAATTCGCAGCTTCCGCGCGAGGCTCCACTTTCGCTCTTGTTCGCGGAACCGACTCGCGGACGCGCAAGAACGAGCCGATCGAAGACAATGAGAAAAATAGCGAGCGCTTTAATGAATTCCCGCGCGCCCTCTCTGCCGCGCGGAGAATAGCGAATTCCAAATTGCTTACTCGCGTTCTGATTAGCATATAGAAACCGATATATCGACGCGCGCGGAGGAGCGTCTGCCGCTCGCGAATAAACGCGCGAGAGAGCTATCGGACTCGTTCGCCCCGCGGTCTGTAATTGCTTTTGTGCGGAAAAAATTCTGTAATTGATGGATTCGCGTTCAATTGTTTTGCGATGTAATTCGCGCTCGTTAGAGGTGAAATTAATGTAGGAGAGGCTTTTTTTCTTCTTTTGCGGTTTCGCGCGCGGATAAATAGGGGCCGACCGAGATGCCCGGAGCTACTTTAAGTCTATGCCGATTCGCGATAATTTCTGGATTTTAATTTCTGTAAAGAGAAGAGATCCGCGATGTAATTTTGTTATTTTAAAAAACGATAGGTAATAGAAAGGTAGTTTATATGCATTGTTTTCTATACAAAGGAGTGCTATTTTTTTAGTGCATCTCAATACACATTTAAAAAGGTTGAACATGCATCTCGAGGCTCTTTTCCAATTTTTTTTCAACTTCCTCTGCAGCAACGCGTCTTTAGAGTAATGGCTTCCCGAGAAAAGCAATCCTCGTCGTTTATCAGTTTTGAATGTTTTCCAGCCGAGATGTAAACGACGGGCAGAGAGAAAAGTCCCGCAATAATTATCGATCGGCACATCCCGCAAAAAGTACGCGGCGCAGCGCGAAAAGCGCAAAAAAAGACTTACGTTCCGCGCGAGCCTAAGGACTCGGACGCGGAGAGGCACACGGAGCAATTATAGGTGCATTCTCCGGTGTCCTTGCATGCACGCGGTGCACTGCGCCTAACAAGTACGGCATCGCGGGGGCCGCTTAATAACAGCTCGGCTCTCTCGCGGCCGGCCGCAAGAAAGGATCGTCAGGGCGCATTGTTCGTTTGTTCGGCTCATGCCGATGCCGATTCAATTACGGATTCGAAAAGAGCGCTAACGGTCGCGCTCTTCATTACCATAAAAGTAGTGCGTTGAACCCTGATAACGACATTATCGGATTACGTCAGTGCATCGTAAATTAGGGTCGCGAGCGCCGCGGCCTACGCATCCCCGCACGCGGCGTTCCGTATAGGTAAATGATCGATCCCTGCAATATCCAGTTATGCGGTTTGCCTTGTGACATCTCTCGCTCTCGCTCGCTCGCCTTTCTAACGCTCCGAGCTGGGCGTTGCCCAGGCGCGAAACACCGGCAAACTTACACGCGGCGGCTCGTCTTGCCTTCCGCGCATCTTGGCTTTGCACTCGCCGCCGCGGGGGAGGATCTGCGCCGCGAAATCCAATAATGCGAGCTCCGATGGCTTTTATTATATCGCCGACACTCGCCTGTAATGGAGTCGTTCCGAGCTCGCAACTGCACCGCGATCAGCCGTATTGGCATGCGCTCGAATCTTTTTTTTTTTTTTTAATGGAAAATTTATCAATTCTATGAGGAGGACTCTGTTATGTCGGTCGGGAGTCCGGGCCGCTTTCAATAAAAGAACCTATAAAGGGGAATCGCTTTTTGAAGCATCATTTTTTCAATAGCAATCAGATTAATAGGCTTTCATTTGACTTGTATTAAAGTGACCTTTAGAAATTCGTTTTATATGAAATCATACGAGGACAGAAACATTTTTATGACGCCGACGATGCTTTTATTGCTAAAGCCAAGTTTTGTGCTAATTTTGAGCCGACTAAAATTAGAAAAATTTAAGACATTCTAGTTTTCTACTTGAATTAAATAAATTAAACAATGACTCCTTGACACGCATCAGCTTTCAAAAGCCTTATAAAAACAAGCATCTAGGAGATTCGCGGATTGCGAATAATTGAATTTTTCTACGCCGCCGGGGCAAAAAGTCGCACAAATGCAAAACTCGACGGAGGCTCACTGTAATTGTCGAGAATTTCGAGAGTTTTTCCCCGACTTTCCCTCGCCCGCTATTTTCGTTACACGGCTCTCTTTCTCTCCGCGCGCAAAAATCGCCAAGCATTCCGATGGCAGCAGCGATTGAGGGAACAAACCAGGTCTCTCGCTGCTTCGAAAAAGGCCATGCGGTTTTCGCGGCTCGGAGAAAAATAAAATTTAATTGCGCCGGTAATGAAAGAGACACGGAGAACCAGGAGAATTCTCCCTCCGCGGAGACACGTCCGAGAAATTCCAGCGGACCATTCCCCGGCCATAACTCTTGATCTCTCACTCGTCGGGCCGCGAGACAAAGTGCGTCCTCTTCCTCCTTTCCACGGAAACGCAGGTCGCTCTCTCGTAATATGCTAAGCGAGGATTAGAGGATAAAAGGTTCGAGTCAAGAGAGCGCCGCGGCTGGAAAAAAGAGGGTCGCCGGCGATTAATTTCAATTGCGGCTCATCGACGCAAATTAATCGGGCCGTCTGGGCGCAATAACTGGCGTCGGCGCTTAGTGCCGGACGATTTCTTTCGCAACCGGCCCCAACAAGTGATAATGACCTTTTGTTAGAAACGCCTAACGGCCGGCGATGCACGACTAAGCGCTCCCACGCCGAGACCTGCATTCTGAGTCCGCGCAATTAGCCGCTCGTGCCAAAAACCTGCCTCTTAAGTGGAAGCCAAGTCTCTTTATTCGAGTCGCGCGCGAGAGGAGCCTTGGGAAAATACCGAGGGCAAATATTGGCTCTAATTTCGAAAGATACACCGCGGACGACTTGAATTTCGAAATTCAATTTATATACAGGCGCAGATAAGACGGAAGCAGAAGCCTCGTTATCTCGTGACCCAGTTCGGGGACGACGATCGTAATCGCGACCGAAACTCCGGGGCTAAACTGCCGCGACGGCGTCCTTATCGGTTACAAAGTATCGACTACTTTATTCGCGCGCTTTAACTATTAGCCGGCGTGTAATTTCGCCTTTTTCAAGGTTATCTTTGTGTTCTCATCGGGAGCTATAAATTGAAAATCGATAAATACGAGCCGGCCAAGTATAAGATAACTTTGCTAATGCTATTTTAATGCGAGCACAGGATTATTATTTCTCTTAATAAATTATTCGGGACTATACCATTGTAAATTAAAGTTAATAAATTTCAAGTGCGCTCGTTTATACTTGTTTATCTTTTGAACGTCCGAAAGTAAGTTAGCAACTTGTTGAATTGATTCATCGCAAGTTGGCTACGGTCAAACGAGCAAGTCGACAACGGGGGGGAGGAGGGATCGCTTAATTACGCTCGAAATGAAAATTTCTCTTTCAGCGCGACGTAACGGATGTGTTTAAACTTCGTGACTCTCGGGCTGATGGCAAGCAGAAGTCAGAGAGAGAGAGAGAGAGAGAGACTCGGCGCGGCGGCCGCGCGATGGCTAATTGAATGCTAAACAAACCGTGACCGCTGTGATCTACGGGATGCAGAAATATGCTCTCTCTCCCCGCAATGTGTACTTGTCGCGGCGCGCTGCGGAAAATCAGTGCCGAAGCTGCCGATGGAACGTTCGGGTAGATCCTCGAGAGCGCGCTTTCCTGGAGAGGTTCAATTAGCTCGCGCGCATTGCAGGATTAAGAGGCTTTTTGCAACGGCAATTCGAGGATTTATTCGTTAACTCGCGGGCATTGACGAGATTTCGCGGATGCTTTAGTTCTAATAATATTGAGATCGTGAGAACAAGACTCTCCAGAATGTTCTACTTTACTTGTATTGCACACATTAATTTTTCTAAAAGTGTTTTACTGACTATAACGTTATTTATAATTTGCTTAAAAATACAAAAATTTAGTTGGCATTGCAGACAGTTTTCTTGTATTGAATTTCGTCTCGCCAGCAACATTTTTTACGTATTCTAGAAAACGCAATGGTAAGCACGCGGTCGAGTAAAATTTCCAACTATATAAAAACTCATGACTTCCATTAAAAACAATTCCCCTAAACAAATGCGCAGCGCAGAGTGAACCAGATCGGGCAAAGCAAATTGACGACGGCATTCCCTTGACATTGCCTTACGACTTGGCCGACTTTTCCACGCAGGCAAAAAGCAGGCCTACAGATGCGCTCGGCACCGGCAGAAGCCTCGAAAGGAAAAGAAAGCAAAAAGCCTAGGAGAGCAGCGGCGGCGGCGGCAGCAGTTCAACTCGTTTTCCGCGTCTAGCGCGAATAATATAATTAAATTTTCCTGAAACGGCGGAGCTCGAGACCTCCATACGCCGGCATTCCCGCGCGGAAATTCGCGGAAAAGCCGATAGCCCAGTTTGTTTTATTGCCCTCTCTCGGGGAGCGAGCGAACTTACAAGCGTTCCCATTATTCATATCACCGCGCGAGAGAGTAGCGGGCCTCGCCGACTTATTAAGCGCATCTCGGCCGCTAAGGTATACATAAAAATTTCTCTCCTTGCGCCGGGAAAGGGGGGGCCTTTTGTTGAATTAGACACGCCGGCTTCCGCCTTCGATTGCTTTCCTCGCCGATTACACGGACAATGGAAGGAACACGGAGCGCGCGGAGACACGCGCGTGCAGCCTCGTAGAAACCGAGCCGCCTATCTCGTCCGATCTGGGAGGAAGGAAATTCCTCGGCTGAAATCGAAAACCGCGGTGAAACGCACAATTTAATAATATCGATGACTAAGTAGATCGCGTGCTGCACTTTCCTTGGACAGCGTCGTGGCAAACAGGTTTGCGCTCTATCAATATAAAACTCGGGCGAAATTTATGTAATGCCCCGGCTGCAAGATTAACGCTCTCGTTAAAATCCGCGAGGCTGTCCATCATTTTTCCGTCTCCATTCTGTTGCTCAAACAGCGCAGAAACGTAAACGTCGCTCTTTCTCCTCGCGGTTCTCTCTCTCCCCCCTCCCGCTTAGCAGCGTTACAAAAGCGAGCTCCGTTAGCCAAGAGCGCACTGGAATCGGGCTGCCGACCTGCCGATAGTACAATTTCCGCGCCGGTTTCCGAGGCTCGTTATTATCGCCGCCCGAGCCTTGACATCCGTGGAAATCGAAAGTTCGCTCCCTTTGCATAATGTATCGGCGCGCGAGAGCCGCCGAGCAATCTCATCTGGTGCTCGCGGCCGCGGCACGCGAGCTTGTTTTCCTTAGATGCCTGCCTGCCTGCCTGCCTGCCTGCGCTCCGCGCGGCGCGTATACGTTTATACGTGTATACACACATATGGGTGGGGTAAGTGCGCATAAATGGGCGAGCACGACCGGATGCGGATCCGTTGCGCGCGCACACTCCAAAGAAAGTCGCGCGCGGAGAGGCCAACTGACTCTTTTCTCTCGTTCTCCGGTGTATACAAAGGCTGCGTGTGCGAAACACGTGTTGTATACGCGGGCGACTGCGACGGGGGCATTCCGAATTAACGGCTCAACCTGCATTCGATGTTTCGAGTCGAAGCGCAGCGTCTTCAAAATCTCTCTCCGTCCGACGGGGTTTCTCTTTCGAGGCTTTTCGAGAGTAAGTTCACGTTCGACTGCGGGTCAGCTGCATTTCAATGCGCTTCTATTTAGGGTTTGGAAAAATTTCGGAGTTCGCCGACCCTCCCTGTATTTATATGTTAATTCAATATTATAATTTCTAAGCGCTCGCTATTCATGAATACGTAAACGGCGCAGAATCTTATCAGATCTCATAGACAAAGAAAAGCAAATTCACGGCACGTCGCTTTCCTTCTTCATTGAATTTAGCTCCGGCTCTCGCGGCGTATACCTCAATTACGAGGTGCAATAAATTCGCGAGGCGCAATAATAAACAAGAAACCGTAAACATTTATTCGCCGCGGCGACGACGATTTAGAAAACAAGCGAGAGAGAAGCGAGTGCGTGCGGTCAAGCTGGACTGCGTTTGCATGCGCGATACGAATATGGAAATGCATTGTTCGAGCGGCGCAGGACGGAAGTCACGTGGCCGCGGCGAGCGCGGTGGCCGGAAGTGATGTCAATACGAAAAACGGACGGCCGTTGATTTTCTGAAGCCGAAAACGATGGGAAAACGTGTGTACGTGTGTAGAGGCTCGTGTGTTTTTGCCACATCGCGGCAGCGACGTCACGCTTTTTCTTGCGGTATAATGCGGCGCGCGGCAATCGCTTGCACAATCGACTTATTGCTTTCTTGAATAGAACCGCGAAGGTTAGATTGTACAAAGCTCCCGAGATAAAAAGATAGCCGTAATTGATTCGCCTTTGGAAAAACTGTTTCTCCGATTGGCGCGCGGGGACGATTATTTATTTTTAGGTGGGATGCAGCAGCAGCCGAGGATAATTGATTTATTAACAACGCAATTTTCTCGAAATTGTTTACACATCGGTCGGAGTAACGGTAGAGGCGCGTCGGATCCCGGGGTAAAAAAGAGCGAATGACCGGCCACATTACAGCTTGTAAATCAGCCCGGCGGTCGTTCGGTAATCGAATGAGCAGGGAATTCCTCGCGCCTAATGAAAAACATCGCGCTCTCCCCGGCCGCAAGTGCGCATGCGTGCGGTCGTATTTTCCTGGCTGCACAGCTGCAGACGGAAGTGTGCAGTCCCCCTTGCAGGCGCGCGCGCGCTCGAAAATACATTATCCTCGCTGTAAAGCTCGCGCAATATATCGGTACTTGATTGTCATAAGTTGCGCGGGGCCGCTTTTACGAGCCGCTTTAGCGAAAGGAAAAAGGCTGTTTTTTGCGGGAGGTCACGGCGCCTTCGTTAACGCTCCCGTATTTACGAGGCTCTCTCTCTCTCTCGCGGCGAGTGAAAAGTCGCGCGGGGAGGTATTATTAGCGTGGACGGGGAGCATCTCACGGCTCATCGAAGCCGCCGACGGATCGTCCATTAAGCGGCTCATTGCCCCGGTCAATTGCTGGCCGCTGCAGAAATTTCGGCGGTAGACATCGGGGGACTTTCACTGCGAATTGAACTTGTAAGCAGCGGATGTCTTCGGACGCTTACGGCCGACAAGTGGAATCGAGATTCGTGTCTCGTGTCGGTCGGTCAGTGACTCGCCCGTCGCCGGCAGCAACATGACCCTCGCGCGTCGCTCGTGCGTCTGTGTACATACACAGCGGCCTCGCGACGGGCAGATGCTCTCTTCTGCCTCGTTTCTGCCGCCGCAGGCGCCGAATTAGCGGCCGGCGAGAGTCTTCCTTTTCAGCCGCGCGCGCGGCCCCGAGTAATGACACGTTTGACACGCTTTGTTCGAACGGCTATTTCGTATTTGTGCAAGGGGGATTTCGCGCGAAAGCTTTTTCCCGCAGCGGGGCAAAAAGCGAACTCGCGGCCTCTCGCGGTAATTTTAGCGCTGCGCTGCCGCGAGCCTAGAAAATTACGGCCAGATAAGTTTACGGCTTTTTTCGCGCGCGTGTATACTTTCGAAATAGACTCTGTGAAAACTGTGGTTAGCGGCCGCCTTTTTTTTCTCTTCATCTCGTTCTTCACTTCTGGACGTTAAAAAATAAAACAATTTGCGCGGTAATAGAGCCTACCTGTAAAAAGGCGCGAATTGCAAGGCCGAAACTAGTATTTTTCGTAGACGACTTGCACTCGCAACCGATAATTGATTTTTTAGCGCTTACAACGTGTTTAGAGATGAAAGGCTTCGATTTCACGGATCACTCGATAGAGTCTAAATTGACAGATCGTGTAGTCTCGTGTCAAACGCTTGAGAACTTGCTTATACCAACTCGATTACAACCGTTACATTGATTTTTCCGTGCGGATAAGCATAACTCGTGCGGAGGACAGCTGGAAACTCGGCAGTCTGCCGGAGAGTTTTCCAGGCAGGCGAGCATCGTTCATCCTGCCTCGGCGCCCTTTGGCTCTTTTCACGGGAAAGAAAAATCAATGTCGCCGACGTCTTTTTTTTTCGCTTTGTAGAGAAAAAAGCCGGCGCGAAGTAATCCATACACGCGGCCGGTGTCAACGACCGCGGCCACCATGACCTTCCCTCTCGCGGATAGTCTCTCTTTCTTTCTGCGTTTAACGAATGCGCTCGTTAAAATTCAGCGGAGGAAAGTATTTCCCGCGCGCCTGGCGTCGTCCCGTCCGTCGTCTGTTTCTCTCCTCTCTCGCGAGGTGTATCGATCGTCGTCGTCGTCGTCGCCGCCGCGGCGCGCGGCAGTTGCTACGCGAGATCGGTAATTATAGCTTGGGATGCTCGCGGACTCGCGGAAATTTATCGGCGACGATCGTATCGCTCGCCGCGTCTGTGATACCTGCGCAGCTTTCCTTAGATTTTCCGATCGGGTGCGCGTATACGTCTGCAAACAAATTGCGGGGAGTATGGTACGTAATAACCGATGGCAAAACAGGCGTCTTGCACGAGCGGGCCGCGACTCGTGCTTTCGCTTGCGTCGAGCTGTGGCGCTTTTGCGAAAGCGATCCCCGCCGTCGTCCTTAATTATGAAAGGACGATCTTGCCGATCGGATGTCACCGTAATGAGCCGAGAGCTTATCGGGGGAGAGGGAGGCTCGGCTAATTCATACGCGAATTTAGAAAGTGCAGGCGCGCGCTCCAGCTTCGGCTCGCGCCTAATTGCAATTACGTAAGCAGCGCGCGCTGCGGGGGAAATTCAGCCGCGCGGCGCAGTACGTTTCGCGTGCAAGCCGATCGGCTTTGTTGCTGCATCGGGAGATGCTTATCGGGGATTAAACTCTTTAGACGTGTGTACTCACGCCCCCGTTCATTGTGCCTGTGTATACGCTCGGGGCGACCACGTGCTTCTTCCGATCACTTTTTCGCCGTTTCGACGCGAGGTGAAAAAAGAAAAAAAAAAGAGTCGAGAGGGGCCTCCTCTCCGAACGAGTGCGGTAATTGACTCTTCGCCGGAGAGGAGCGTTAGATAATCGGCGCTGTCCGAGTGCGCGTAAAAAAGAGAATCACGATTTCGAGTCGCGCGCGCGCGCGCCTTGATTATAGTCATTGGCGGCGCATCCTCTTCAGCGAATCGGCTCTTATAATGATCGCTACGACTTCAGGATATTTAGTGTCCACTTAGGGAATTGTTACAAAAAACTTGCCAACTCTCGGCTTTGTGGTTTTAAGATATAAAAACTTCCCGTGTAGAAAAACAAGTTCAAAGATACAGGAGGAAAAAAGTACTTTTGCCGGTATAATCTATGTCGCTTCAACCTCCGCCTCGAGAAACTGTACCGATCGACATCGTCCGTCACATCTAGAAGTCTTAAAATTTGTCATGACTTGTCATTTCCAGGCAACAAAGTGGAGCCCATTACCATCGGGCAGGTAGAGTCGTCGGGACCGGTCGGAAAGTAAATCGCCGCGTGTCTCTCGAGGAGGAGATGGCACCGAGGGGGGAAACCGGCTCCGCTCTTTTCTCGGGATGCCTCCTCTCCCGCGAGGAATTGGGTTAACGATTTCAGGCCTGACGACGTATTCGTGGAAGCCGCTCGGCGCTCATTTTCCTCCTGCTTTTCCTCGGATCCTCCGCGTGCCCGATCGGAGTACTTTCTCCGGGTGCTCGGCGTGCGAATCGAAAAAATATATGGACCGTCCTCGAAAAGGAGACTCGGGGCGAGTCGACTCGCGTGATTACGTAAAGGGAGAAAAAAGTGCTGCGTGCACGCAGAGGCTATTATGCACTCGTAGGATTGCTATGCCCTACGCGTTGCGTCACGAAAGAGATCTTTCCTTAATTACTCGCAATTACACGTGTGCGTGCGTAGGTCGTCGCGGAAAAATGAAGAGTCCGCGTACGTCGTGTACGCGCGCTTGGGGCGGTATTTAGCCGAGGCCCGGCCGGCCGGCGTAATTGGATAAATCATATCGCGCGCGCGGAATTTCGCCTCGGCCGCGCGACAATGCGGCACTAAATTTTGCGGCTCTTTGTTCGCGGCCGTGTAACCCTAGTAAACTATTTACTGCGGCGTTAAGGCTGATTGATTCGATTTTAATGCTGCTCGCTTTGGAGAAAAAGAGCCGCTGCCGGTTACGCAAGCCCCCGGAGATTGAGATCTCGAGAGCCGAAGCCTATTGTAATTCAAGATTTCTGTAGGGGGGAGGGAGAAAGGGAAAGGTGGCCTCTTACCTCGCGATGTGAGATTGGGGTGTTCTTGTTCCGGCTGACGTTCGTCGAGTTGGTGATCGACGAGAGGGATGTGAGCGTCGCGGAGCCGACTCCGCCGACTGACTTGCCACTAACTTTCGTCCCTCCGCCCACATCTTTGTGCAGCGTTCCGGGACTCTGTAAACATAACGAAGTAAACATTAGAGATTTCATGGCAATCAGTACATCGTAATATCATTTTTTAATGACAATTAAGGTGGTTCCATTGCAACTGTTTTGTAACAACAATGTATATAAAAATTCGTTTATAAAGAGAACAAAATATTTGTTCCCGTTGGCAAATATTGCATAACGTACAAGAGTATTATTATTTCTTTCACGAAAGTATTCAGTTACTTTCAAAAAATATCTTTACCAACGCCAATTACGCATTTTCACGCATCATTATAGTGATCGCCAGTAACACGGTACTTTTTGAAGAAAATAACGAAATTACTTTTATAAAACAATTTTACTATCAAGATTTCAAAATTTTTCTTAAGAAATAACTTCCCACAGCTCCTATACCAGTATCGGTAGAATTATGAAACGGAGACTTTAAATCAAACAATCTGATAAATCTATATATTTCTCCTCCTATCGAGAACGTCCATCCGTCGAGCGGCGAGCGCATTTAAAGAGGCAACAAAATAGTCCCGGGCAGAAAAATAGGTCTCGGCGACCTTCCGCGAATGATTCGCATAAGGGATTCCTCTCTCCGGGGCAGCTTGCACAAACACGCCGAGAGCCGCCGATACAGCCGATTCAGCCGGACGATTACGTTCCGTTAGCCGTTTCTCTTTCCCATTCGCGCTTTGGCCGCTGCCTCGATTTTTCCGCGGCCGCGAAAGCAGAGAGCTGCAGGCGAGCTGCGCGGCGCGTAGACCAAACAGCAACGAGACAAAGGGCATGACGTGGCGCAAAATCCGGCCGCGATAACGCCCACTATCACCGTTTCTGCGAAGTCCGCGTATATATATGCGAGTGGGTTTTCTGTTGCCTGCTTAGATGCGAGGCAGGTACGAGCGCACGCTTCCGATGTTTCTATGGGCTGCCCGCCGGGCCGCAAGGCTACTTTGTTACTTGCCAGGTGTTCTCTCTCTCTCTCTCTCTCTCTTTCTCCGACGGCTTGCTTTCAGCCCGCGCAGCTCTTTTCAGCAAGTGTGGCTTGGGATTTCGTTAAGGGGATTTTGCTACACGCGCTTTTTCGAAGCACGGAGTGTGAGGCTTTTGTTGCCGGGGGCTATACCTTTGCCGAGGGAAAGGTCTGAAAAACTATATATTTTAAAACGTGAGATTTTATTTTACGTTCTTGGTTCTTTAAATCGTCAAGACATTCGAACCCGATTCGGGCGGTAAGACAAGACCTTTCTTTCATTTCACGAGATTAAGAACTACTTGACTAAGCGTTGCCCGATAACTTTGTTTACTTTTTCAAAATAAGATCCATTACACGAAATTCTGAAATGAGAAAATATTGTTTTTTTTTCAGACGCAACAGTTAATAAATCTTGTTAACTGCAAGCAATAACTTTCTTTCAAGCATAAACAGAAGTGTCAAACAAGTTACAACAAATAAAAATTAATCCAGTTTGCTAAACAATTTCATTCAAGTTAAGTAACGCTCGTAAATCAAACTTTTAATTTATCACTACACTTAAAAGTTCGCGGCAAGGAAATGGCAAATAAAACTAATCTAAGTAACTAAAACTATAAACCGCTCTTATCTAACCGGCATAAAACACAATATAAACCGAAATTTAACGAGAAAAGCGAAAACAACGACACTATTTATAAGTGGAAGAGGCGCGGTAGCGACACTACATACATCCTCGAAAGATAAAAGTCGGCGTGGCCTGCAGCCGAGAAAATCTCCTCATCGCTCTCGCAGCGCTCCTCCGTAATATCACTTTCCGCTAAAAGCAACTCATCTGTATAAATATAACAAGCGAGATAAGACGCTCGGCGCGCGAGTTTCATACGCCATTTAGCCGTCCCACACGCGAGACAGGACTTAGCGGCGGAGAGAGAGAGAGAGAGAGAGGCGTGTTAAGGAACACGGGTACGCATATCCTCTCTCGAGTTAGCGACACCTCATTAAGTGCTCTCGGGCCTACCTCGCGCGCGGCGCACAGCCGCAGCAAATGAAGTTGTGCACGGAGAACCGGATGCCTCGTATCCCTCGATATCTAGGAAGGAAAACCGACTGCGCACACGACTGGAAAGAAATCCCGGCGAGGAAAGAAACTCTGCCCGCAAAAGCAGCTCTCGCTCTCGCACCCTATTATTTCTCGAGCTGCCTTAATCATCCGGGCCGCGGGGAATTTTTATTTTTATTTTCCTCCTTTCTCGCACACGTACACGTAATACGTGCACGCGCCCGAGCTCTCGAGGGCTCGGGAGGAAGAGATAAAAAAAGGGCTGCACCTGGCTGGATTCGCCACTTTGATTTAGAGCCTACTCGCGATTCCGCCTCGCAGATTCTCCTCCGCCGAGTATTCATACGTTCCAGCTGTTCGCGCAGGTTATGGCAGATGCATCTCGACACCTGCCCGCTTTTGCCGAGCTTTTCGGCAGCTGCCTCTCTTTCCTCTTCTCGTGCGCGTGTGCGTGTACACGCGCGGCCACTTGACTCGTCGGCCGAGAGTTTTTTTTCTTTTTCGCGGCGAGAGAGCAGAAGAGTCCTTGAGGCCCGCCGATTCGGCCACCGCCGCTTCCTCCTGGGATAGCCATCGATCGCGAGCGGTAATTACACGGTCGAAAAAAAAAAAAACTGGTTAGAGCGTCGCCGGATAGCTATACGTGACGAGAGCCGTCGAGAGTTTAAAGCCCGATGATCCCCCACCGCTCCTTCTTTTCGCCTCTTTCCGAGAGCGATGTGTACTGTTAGCCAAGCGCGTCGATTACGAGGAGCGCGCACGAAAACAGATAGCCAGATTTTCGAGCACTTATCATTCGATTCGCGCGATCGTATCTAGCGCTAAACGGTACACGCGATAGCCGTTTAGCGAAATCCGGAAGGGTATAGCTATTCCCATGTATGTATACATATACATATACGGACGCTGAATCGTTTGAGAAAAAAAATGACTAGGTCACGTGGCCCGAAGGTCGCGGTAATGACTTTGGACTGACGCAGACTCGCGGTAGCTTATACACTACACACGCGTGCACGTACTTCTGTAGCTCGAGCCGATCGTGCATACCGAGCGAGAGAGAGAGAGAGAGAGATCCGTTAACTGAGTCAATGAAAGCTGATGCGCGAATAATCCGACACTCTGCCGTGTCGCGATCGCCTTATCTCTCTCTCTGTTTCCATTCGCGAGCGAGCGACCGCCGCTTCTGCGGGAACTTTGATTTCGTTCCCGGGTATATACAAAACGGTAATTACGCCGCGCTGAGAAAGAAAAAAAAGTAGCCTTCATCGAAAAGTCGAAAGTTGCGAGATTTACCGATACACGTTCCACATCGTAATTTAGATGAGGGAAAAAAAGGAAAGGAAAAAAAAGAAAGAGGCCCCGACGAAATTAGTTCGGCTCTTATGGAAATTTCCGTCGTGTATGCCTCCCCCTCCTCTCGGAGAAAAGCCCCGCGCGTAATTCCCTGAAACAAAACATCGTCAGCCGCCACTTATCCGCAATCATATCGATCGGTCGCGAGGATTCCAAAGTCGCTCGCGAGTCCGCGGCGCGCGCTTGGGATGTGGGTCAGCGCGATTGTTTCCCGAGCGCGAGAACGGAGAGGAGCGTGCGACTCCGAGGCATTGTACGCACGCCTTCGGGCCAGCACGAGACGATCCATTATTATTTTGTGTGCAGCGCGCGCGGGGATTAGGTAACAATTTCTTTTGACGCGCGCCCGAGCAACCATTATTCCGAGCCTTGACTTTTTTTACCAGATATATGTACGAACGCGTATGTATACCTTCGCTGCAGAGAGAGATGAATTTTTTTCTATCCTCGGCTGACGCACCGTTCAAGGGAATGCAGTGGCCTCAAAGCCATCACCGCGGGTTGCTTTGGGAAATGGATGTTTAGGAAGGTTTTCAAGGCTTCGAGGAGAGCGGAGGAGTCTTTGAGTTTGTGTAAAGGACCGAGATTAATCAAGACCTGGGATGTCGTGTGTGTGACTAAGGTTACTTATTCTTCAAAGTAATCACCATAAATATATCCAGAGTAATCTCGCAACGACTTATTAATTTTCCAACCTAAAGCGCCTCTTTAATTTCATTTTATGCGCAGCTTTATTAAACAATCTTTATAGTTGAGAATTACCGTTTGCATTGTCGTTATAGCCACAAAGTGTCCGCTTAATTAAGTCGTTGACAGTAAGAATAATGTAATTTTTAGCAGCTGTAAAATTATAAATTCCTCGCGGCCACCAACATCAACCATCCTCGCAGATTCATCAGCGGAAATTTATGTCCCGTGATTTTCAGATTCGTCTAAAAACCCAGGCCGGCAAGGAGGACGGACGGTCAAGTGCTCGTTTCCGGAAAAAAGCCCGCGCGCGCGCATTATCAATCACGCGAGCGCGCAATAAAGAAGAAAAGCAGCGAGTCATGTTTTCATTGCGCGCTGCGATGGGGAGGGGGGATGGGGAGGGGAGAAAATAACAAGTGTTTCCGCGGCTCTTCTGCCAAGAAGATCATAGCAAGAGCAGTGCAGCGCGCCTTTCTTTTGTTCTGGCAAGGTTGGCCATTTCACTTTTTTTTCCCTTCTTCATCCGCCGAGAGCGCGGACTTTCTTCTTTCCTGGCTCGTTAATTTTCACTCGCAACTTACCCGGGAATCGTCCGCTGACCGGAGAAACCGACGTGTGTACACATCGGAGAGAACTCCATTTATCGAGTAGAAATCACTTGTAGCTTCGACGCGCGGTATTAACTAGAAATTTATTTGCGCCGCCAATCCCCCGAGATATTACACGAGTACGAGACACCTTTTTCTCTCTCTCCCCGGTGCAATTATGCTACAAGCTTCAATTGCTATTTAACTGTCTCGAAAGTCTTATGAAATTTCACCGATTGTAAACATATAAAGTCAGCGGTAAAAACTATAGGAGAAATTCGCTTTTTAGCGCTTTCCTGACGCGCGAAATGTTCATCAATAGTTTCTACGGAAACCTCTTAATTAAAAAGCCTCGGCGAAGAAAGTTGCAACTTATTCGTATGAATAAAAATGACGAAACGCCCACTAAACGGACACGTACTCCACTCGTTTTCCAGTGGAAGATAATACCAGGCGTCTCTCTCTCTCGAAAAATCTCTTTTTAATGTTTACAGACGCACTCGAGCACACGCAGCCGGAAAGTAAACGGATCTCGTAATCCGATACACGCGCGTCTCGATATAAAGTTTGATTCCCGGCCGCGCGCTCTCGCAGCTCCGCGTGTGTGTGTGCTTTGTAATTTCATTCCTGCGAGACGACTTAGCCGACGGCGGCCTTTTCCCCAAATGAGGCGCCTTTACGAGCTTGCAAAATGAAAGCCGGAGCGGCCGACCGGAGGAAAACAGACGTTAGGCTATTCCTGGGGGAGCCCAGACGTGACGCTCGGGCGCGCGTGAAAAATAAATGCCGACCGCCTTTTTTTTCATTTTTTTTCTTTTTTTTTTTCTAGCAGGTATTGAAATTCCGGCGGATCGATATTGGTAAGCTGCTGCTGCGCGCTGCATTTTCCGTACGGACTCGAAGCTGGAATTTTGAAGGCTTTTTGGGGGGCCGGCACTGCAGACCCGAGAGCTTTTTCACGATTACGCGAGTCGGAGCTTTTTTCGGAACTTTCGGAATAGCGGAATTTAACGTCCGAGCGAGTATACTGAAGCGGCGTGGAATTTATCATGTGATTTACTGAACCGTGCAAAAATGTGGAAAATTTTGTCACGCGATTAAGTATTATAGTATTTTACGTAAAAAAAAATGCATGTTATTTTAATAATTATACCATCTTGAGTTATTTACTCCTTTCCAAGCATAAAATTTTTCAAGCCTTAATATTCAATTGACTATTGAAAGATTTCTACAGCAATTTTTAATGTATCTTTATTACCGCAGGTATCACAATACGAATAAGGAATCGCTTAAAGCAAGGAATGATTTCTAATTTTACACACTTGACCCAGAGTTTATTTCAAGAAAAGTCATTGAAAGACAATTAATAGACACGCTATTAATTGAAAACATATATTTCCCTGCATTAATGAGCTCTCTCGTATAATAATCGGCTTGATTCAAAACACAGGGCAAACATGCCTTCTGCAACGTTAAAATGCAACGGTAGAAGGTAGAAGCGAGCTATAAACAGCCTCAGAGCGGCGGACGGACAGGGGACCTTAGCCGAGCTTGCATTTGTTCCAACAATGCTCTCGCGTCTCTCTGTCTCTCTCTCTGTACGTGCGCGCACACGTACCTATACGTATCCCACGCCGAATCTAATTAATTCCTCGCTCTAATTGCGATTAGTCCCTGCCCAGCGAAAATTACCCGAGAGCGGCGGCCATATGCGCGCCACATGCAGCCGGTCGAATGTCGAATAACGGCCTTCGACCGGAACATTATCAACTTCCTTTTTCCGGATTCACGGCCGTGTGCGCTGTGTCTATTTATTTCGGAAAAAAAGGAACGTTCGAGCGCACGCGTCCTGTTTTATGAACGGTTATGGCTGTGAATTTTGAAGGACCGTCGGTGGTGCTGGTTTTACGGCTACGCACATCGCGAATTTCGAATTTTACACGGCGCGGCATAAAACTCTTGGAGCGCGTGTGTTTATCCGAGAAAGTACCGCGTTAAAAGCGGCTTTTTATAGGCGACGCGGCGCGTTTTCTCTGTCACTCGCGGGTACACGTATAAAATCGAAAATTTCCCGTGTGCCACCTCCTTTTTGCCCGGCGCTCGCAGTGTGTCAGCGATGACAAGGAGGCTCCGGGATATGCGCCTCTTAAAGATCGGAGAGCGAGGCACGCAGGGGACTTTCACGGCCACGGGGGCCGAGAGAGGCCCGACCCGGTCACACCGCTTCGCGTGCCCGAGTTGGACCCCAGGGTATATTGCCGATCGAGCTCCACTCTATATGCCTTTATATGGGAGGCCGGCCGCCGATTGAAAAATGCCTTTCGAATAGCGCGAAAGTCCAAGGGAATTCTAAGCAATTGGGAAATTTTAGCGAAAACTGACGGCTTACACCAACTGCTTTTATTATTTAACTTTTTTTTTATGAAGAGAAGATCTAAAATACATTTTAATTTCCCAATGCGCGCATTAATAATTCCGATGGATGACGGATAAATAACTTTCTTTACTTTGGTATGCTGTAGAGCATGTTTTTTGATCGTACGTATACTAGGACGTATTGCGTTTTAAAAAGTAAATTCTTTAAAAGGTAGGGTCGAGTAAGACCTGCATTTTTAATCTGATCCATCGTCCTAAAGCATTCGAAAGCGATGTTTGATAGTCGGAAAAGCTCTCGAGAGCGGCGCATCCGAGCCTCGGCGCTCCCAAAAATATCTTGACCCTCTTTTCCCGGCTCGGGCAGGTAAGTGCCTTCGAGATCACAAATTCAAAAGATCTCTCTCGCATCCCGAGCGGACGATTCCACCTTCCAGGCGAAGCAGGCATGAGCGGCGGCGAGACGGCGACGGCAGAGGCAGATATGGGGCAGCAGGAAAAAAAAGAAAAGCACGAGAGTCTCTACTCTCCTTAGGCAGCTCCCGCTTTCCCCCCTCCGCAAAAAGAAAACAGGTTATCGAATTAAAACGCGATGCACAGCGTGTAATTTCTATCCCTCGGGCGGCGATATTCGTATATAGCTCTGCAGCAGCAGCCTGACCTCGTCGTCGCGCTCCTCTCTTTTTTGCGCGCGCGGATCCTTCCTTTTTTGCGGAGGCTAAACAAAGAGCACAGCGCCTGCGTAGTTTTTGCGCGATCGGAGGGAAAGACAGAGTGAGAGAGAGAGAGAGAGAGAGAGGGAAGAGCTTGTCGTTTTGCTTGATGAATGGAGCCGAGAGGAGGTTACATGCGCGAGCGCTCCGAGTCAGTTTCAATTAATAAAGAGCGGAGAGTCCGGAGCCGGTGGACGCTTTATCGCCTGACAGGCCCGATCCCGCGATCTTGATTATCGACTTTGCGACTGATTAGATTCTTTTTTTTCTCTCTCTCCTTTATAATTGCTCTCCCCTCCTGCAGCCGAGCCGCTACGTCACGCATTTAAATCGTGTCATTGATTTATGTAAGAAAGACTTTAGCCGACTTTTCGTTATACGTTCGGAGCTTTTAGAGTACACGACACGAAAAGTTTTAAATGTTTTTACTCGTTTTAGCTCTTTACTTTGAATAGAGCTATTTTCGGATACCCTTTCTTGCAAGTTTCAACTGGTTTCGGGCCAAAATTGTCATTTTATTTATCAAGGACTTTGCTAAGAAAGCACTTAATTTTAGTGTCTGCTGTAGACTAATTTTAGTCATAAAAGTGTCTACTGGTAATTAACACGCTGACCAGTGAAAATTTATGCACGTACAGTATACGAAAAAGCAATAGCTCGAGGGAGAGATAAGCGTCGCGCGAAATGCTAAAAATCAAGTTCGCTAAAACGATCGCATGAGAGCGCCTTCGAATCTTATCAGCCGACAATTTAACTCCGCGCTCATCCCAAATAAAAGCCGCGGAAAAGTACTCGCTATATACCCCCAGATGTACGCGAGATGAACGCGCCGCGATAAAGTCTGCTCTCTCGCGTATCAGCTCTTTTTTGCGCGACGCCCGGCTCTCTCGCCCAAAAGCCGAACCCTTTCTCTTTCTCTGCGCAGCTTCCCGCTCGTTAGCTCCATTGTGGGGGCCGCCCCGTCGATTTTCGCGAACAGATGCGGGGGCGAGGCGGCGGCGGCGGCGGCGCAGGGAGCAGCAGCAGCTCTTTGTGTCGTCGCGTGCGCGTTATTATAATGTCATTGTCCCGAGCGATGTCGGCCGAGATAAGCGCCTGCTTTTTCAGCCGCGGGTTTACTGAACTTGGCACGCTTCCCGAGATAAGGCAGGCCGCCTTTAATTGCCAGCCGGTTTTTCGGGAATAACTCACTTTTTCGAGCTGCCGATCAATGCTTCGCTCGATTATAATTACAAACAATTGCGCAAAGCGGCGCGGCGAGAGAAGCGGCCGATGAAGTCGTGTACAAAGGCTTGCAAAAGAAGCGGGAAACGGAACGTATTTAATGCGCCTCGGCATCGGCAACATATTACTGTTATTTGTCAAGTCGAAATATCCTTGAGTCTCGCGCGCGGACTCGACTCCCGAGCTGTCAGCTGATACATAAAGACCTTTGTGCGTCCTGGCGACTCTCCGCGCGCGTCCGCGTCTCGCGTTTTCTTTTTTGCAGTTTTGCGCGCTCGCCGCGCGGTTACTTAACGCACGCGCGAATCTCGTGTGCCTCTCGGCCGTATGAAAAGGCGGCGGCGCGCGCAGAGAGCGACGAGCGCGCGAGGCAGCGAAAGCGTCATTAATTACGCGGACAGTATCGGTATCGGCCGCGGCGCTGATTTATGCCCCCGGGGAGGACAATGACTTTTCCCTGGAAATCGCCGATTTCCGCCGATCGAAATGCAGCGGCAACTTTCTTTCTACCCGCGTAGGCTTATAATCGCGCGCGGATAGCTTTCAGGCGTAACCCATCGAGGATTAGGTGTTACGGAACGCTCATTACGAGGCCCGATCCAGCTGAAAAAGGAGGATTGATTTACGTGCATTGTGGTTACGCTCGGATATTTTTCGAGGATCGCTACGTGCGTCGTGTTATTTTATTGGAAAGTTTTTGAATGGATAGGCCGCTTATTTTCTTAATAATTGAATATACGAGTCGAAGGAGCGCGAGTTTCATCACCCAGCTGTCAATAATTTCCGAAAGTGAACTTTCGCGAGAGAGGCAACAATGAGCGTACACAGACGGGTCTCCGGGGAGAGTCGCGGATCCCATCCTCGGGTGTTAAAAAGTGTCACGTCTTCTCTCGAAAACTAGAAACTCGCGCGCGATAAAATGCGTCAGGAAAGCCGGAGAGAAAACGCCGGACTCGAGCTTGACCCTCCGGCCAAGTCGTGATGCGTCGTCGTCTTTCCATAAGGCGAGACGACGATGCGTATTCGAGGTTAACGCTAACGACGCATCGCATGTGTGTGTGTGTACTCTCTAATGCCATTAACGAGAACGAGCCCTTGCCCGGTGCTTTTTGCCCGGCCGCGGTAAATTAGCCTATAAAAGCCGGCTTTATTGCGCTTTTAATTAGGAGGAGACGCGACCTATCGGTGAAATTGTCGTTCGTCGTCGCTGGCCAAACCCCGTTAAATTCGAATTGTCCGCGTAATTGAATCTGTGGCTCGTCGGTTTAGAGACTCTCGGGCGAGTGGGATTTATGCTCGCCGGGATTTTTCGCCGTAAAGCAAGCTTGTATGAAAATTAGCCACGCCGGGATGCATAAATTTGCGAGAGTCGCCTCGTCTCTCGGAGTGCTGCAGTTTTGAAAGGATAAGTTACTGCTCGCATGCCGTTTTATTGCGCAAATAATCAATTCGCTGATATTCGAAATAAAAAGCCAGCTGCCTCGCCTCCCCGCAGTTAATTTCCCCGGCAATTTCCATATTTCCTCTGCGGGCAAAAATGCCCCTGTATAAAAGAAGCGGCGGCGATGCAGCTGCTTATAAATCGTGACTCATCCGGCCAGCGGCGCTCTAATCCTTTTTTAGCGAAACTTTCATGAGGCGCGCGCAATTGTCTCTTTGCGCAATTTGCACTGTGCGAGCCCTTGGCATTCGAGCTGGTTATTGGTTCTGGGAGTAAGGCAGGGCCGCTTCCGAGAAAGCGCATCTCTCTCTCTCTCTCTGCCGCCTTGGCGCACCTTCGAAACTTGCCTGCAGTCTTCGTCCACCCGTAGAGGCGAAGAAGGAGCGGGCGCCCCTCTACGCCTCTATTCTTTTCAAGTGCAACCGGGCCTTGAACTCAGCTGGCTGTAATCCCTTCTCCTCTCCGTCCTCCCTGCGTGTGTGTTTTTAGAAAAAATCGACCGAGAGGCCCCGGAGAGCGAGATCGGGCCTCTCTTCTTTGTTTGGGTGCGAGGGAACAGGTAGACCTGCTTCTCCGCCAGCTGCCCCGTACCGGAGAGAAAAACAAGCGGCGCGCCGCTTTTTCTGGGCCCCGTCTCCGATCCCCAGCGGTCCTCGGGCTTAATTTTCACTTTTTCTCGCTCCGCTTTATGGATTTCGATCGGCTGCTGCCGCTGCCGCTTGTGCAACGCGTTACGACACTCGAAAATTATTATTGTCGTCGCGATTCTCGGGACACGAGATGCGTTTGCGCGAAGGCTAAGTTCAAGCGTGTAATTTTTTTTATACGACGTATAAAATTAGAAATCATTAAGTTAATGCTGTGTACGAGGTTTATATCTTGTTACGCGCGCTTGTCATTAGAAAATTCGCGTAAAACTATCTAATATTGCTTTTAAAGCGTATAAAATTACGTGCATTAAGATTTTAGTGGCTCCGAGCAAACTTTAACATCCCCCTTTGATAAGACGTTAAATTTTATTGCGAATCGTGGAAATGAACCAGCAATGTCCATTAAATGTTCGTTGCGATACATATACATTTAATGCAAATTAACACTCGATAAATAAAAACATTGAATTAATGAATAATCCGCCGGACGTTTACGTAAGAGCGGCAGATACGCTTTTTGTTTACATTGAATTTCAGTGAAGCGGCCTGGCATAGCTCTCTCGCATCGCGAAAAAGATTAGAGCGCTCAACAAGTCCTTCGATAGAAAAGCAACAGCGGGCTACTCACAGAATCGTAGAGAGACTTGAGCCTCACGTGGTTGATCGCTGGCACGTCGACCATCGAGCACTTGAGTAAAATCGTCGTCGTCTGGCTCGGCATCTTGTCACCCCAACTACACCTCCTTTTCAATCTCTCGGAAAACAACTACACCACTTCTTCACAGCTCTTTGGGGGGTAGGAAAAAGCGACTCGAAGGCAGTCAGGCAGGCTGGCTGGCAGGCAGGCAGGCTTCGCGTGGGCCTCGGCAGTGTAATAATCGAACAGGGGGGTTGTGTGCAGCGCTGCAGCTGCTGGCTCCAGGCTCGCTAGCTGGGCGACATAGTAGCTGGTGCGGGAACGCGGGCCATCGACTCGCGAGTGCCGAGTGGACCGACTGACTGACAGACTGACTGACTACGAGCTCCGCGCTGCCAGTCGCGCCGCCTTGTCTGCGTGTGTGTGTTGGTGCGCGCGAAAGACGGGGGGAACCGGCTGCCGAGCTTCCCCCACTATGAGCTAGCCTGCTGCTGCTGCTGCTGCCGCTGCCGCTGCCAGCTCGCCTTGCGCTCGCTCGCTCGCTCGCTCTCTCTGTTGTTATGGGGCCTGCTGCAGCACACGTGTGCGCGGCTTTCGGACATTTTTCCCACAGCCGAGCCAAGGAAAACACGCGCCGAGCGTGAATGAAAGTGCCAGCTGATTGGAGCTCTAATTTATAAAGCCGGCCCGCACCTCGAACCTCGACTCAGGAGGAGGCCCGCATAGCGCTGCTCTCCTTTTGTCTTCCTTTCCTATGGCAATAGGAGTAGTTTTCGAGGATCCTCAAAATCCAGCGGAAGAAGTGTTAAAAAAAAACTAGCGACGAAAAAACTAGTCTTCGTACAAAAAATTATTTAAAACTTCTTCTTAACTATTAATTTTCTGAAAATTAAGCAATGTTTACGACTTTATTTTCAGCGAATGCTTCTTCGTGTTCGAGAAAAAACCGCATTACGCGAAGAAAGCAAGTGTTTTTAGCGCAATAGTGAAATAAACTGTAGCGAGAACAGTAAAGAGGTTGGTTACCTATGTACTCGTGTAAGTGAAGCGGGGGAGTAGTTCCCCCCTCTCACTTACCAGACACAGTTCCCCACGCGACGCCAGTGTTTTTGTTTACATTTTCCCATGTATAACGTTTTCTACAGTGTCTGTCCGTTGGAATCGCCTAAAAATACACTCGTTTTCAATGGTGCTTCGGGCTTTCTATCCGGTTATTTTCGAAATGAAAATTTCCACCTCGCGCCGCATAAATTGCCGCCAAATAGTGAAAGAAAAAAACTATTTGCGATACGATTTATCTAATCTTAAATCAATAAATGTTCGATCGCGCTCCATAATTCTTTTGGCAAATAAGCCTCCAAAAATAGTCCCGCCAGAAGCAGAGAGACGGACTATCTCTAAAAGACGAGATAAACTTCTAAGAACCTACGCATCGATATACCTGCAGCGGCAGAATGCTTCCCCGAAGCCTCGGGCAGCCATGCTTTTCGCGCAGAAAAAGAAAAATAATTCAAGTTTCGGGATATGAATAATGACTCGGGGGCGCGCAAAAGCAAACACCATTTTCCCGTCGGCGCGTTCTCAGAAAACCGGCCGATAATTAATAATATCTCGCGCTTACAAGTTCCCCCCTTTCGCAAGACAATGCCAGCAGTGTGGCTCCCACACGTATGCAACATGACGAGGACGGAGGGATCGATGCGCTCGCTCGAGTATGTCGCGAGAAAGCCGCCGGCCGTAATCGAGTTATGACATGAGGGCGCACTCGACTGATCGGACATAATAAGACGCGCTGCTCCGCCGCGGTAATTGTCTCGCAGTGTATTCCGCCACCCCCTCCCCGGACTCCGCCCAGAGCGCCTCTTCTTATTGTCGGGCCTCTCCGGTCAAATTCGCGCGTTAATTAGTTCGCGGAAATTTCTCCGGGCGGATTCGACGATTTTAATGAGGCCCCCCGACGGATAAGATTCAAGAGTATTTCTTCTTTGCTCCGTTTACTGAACTTTGTGCCCGAGACTGTTTACGTAATAATTCAATAGAGTTTCTTTCTGTCCCTCTATGCTCGACGTAATTGAATAGTTTAGTAGTCGAGTAAAAGTTTTATCTCCAGTTAAATATAATGCATAAATGGATTTTTTTTTAAATGTGGTCGAAACGAATGCGATAAATATGAGGAAATAAAAATACGCCGCAGAATGTCTAGTCGGAATTAATCACCGCAGAGATAATTTCTTCGGTAGGCGAGCTTTGTTTTCCTGGTTATACGGAGGCTACAATTTCGAGATTAGCGGGCGTTTATTTTAGATGCTAATTGCCATCCGCGATTATCAACCTAATAAATGCAGGAAAAAACGCGAGATCTCCGAGTGCGCTTTCTAAAAAAGAGCAGCGCGAATTTTCAACAAATTTGCTCGACTCTCTCGTACACGATAAACCGATTAGAGCGCGGACTCTCCTTAGCCTTATTTCTTTGCATAAACGTCGCCGCGCGGCTTATATCTATCTCCCCGCGCATTCTCCGCGGGCGAGAGACTAAATTATTATTTTTCCCCATTCGGCGCTTCTCGGAAACGTATATCGCGGGCCTTGCCTCTCGTCGGGGTAAAAGTATAACTCGTGTCGCCGCGGAAAGGCGGTATAAATCGAAGAGCCTTTAACCGCAACGCTCGAGCGAGCGCCGTTTACATAAGGATTAGGCAAATCGTGCGCGGAAATGCCTGGGCAGCAGCAGCGGCGGCAGCGGCAGCAGCTTTCTTCAGCCGCCGAAACTGTATTACGTTCCCCCTCGCGTGCCGGGAGAAATCTCGAAAAACAATCGGAGCTCCTGCATGTAAAGTCTCGGCGAAATGCGGGTCACGCGTATCTTCCTCTCCTGTCCTGTCCGCAGGTTGCCGCGCGGGGATTAACAAAGGACGAGAGCCGATGATGCTGCTGCAGGCTATTTATTATGTGCGGCCTCGCGGCGAGTCGCTTCCTTTTATTTTTCGCCGACGAGTGGCTCTCTGGACGTGAAAATGCGCCTCGTGCAAATAGTATCGCGGGAGATCGTTTCCGATGAAAAAAAACGTTGGGAAATTGCTATCGCAGAGAGGCTCATCGATGATAGATAATGCAGTTGATTCTTTAATCGCACTTGTTAATAACAAAAATACCGCCAATGAATCATTAAGATTTATAATGATGGTGGTACTACAGCGACAAGGTGAAGTTACTTGTACCTTGGAGAGCAGATCTTAACGAGGCTCTAGGGACTTCCGGATACCGAATAATGAAGTCTACAGTCCATATCTCATATAATAATGGCTTCTGCTTTTGCAGTTAATTATCATTTAAGTTGAACGTACGACGCTTCGCGAGACGCTATACAAGGCTTTATAAATCGGCGCGAACTAAACGCTTCTGCAAAACTATACTTAAAAACGAAAAGGAAAGGTGTAAAAACGAGTTTCGGCCTGGAATTCAGCGAAATGCTAATTCGGGTGACTCAAAATTTCGGAGAACGTCTAAAACGTAAGTTGTGTAACGTTTACAATCCAAGAAATTCGACTGAAAACGATCGACTCTATAAAAGAGTGAAAATGTACGCGGCATTTAATTTTCTCCGCGGATACAAGCGCTAAACTATTCTCGTAAATGGCTGCCTTTAGGAAAACACTTTACTAAAAGCTCTATAAAATTAGCCGGCGAAACAAGGCCTACAAAGAGAATGAATCTTCGAAGGTAAGATTTTCTGGTCGTTAGCTCGCTGGCAATAAACGTTCGGCCGCCCGGTGCCGGGGTACGGTGTGGTGGCCGCGCCGACAAAGCGAACAAAAAGCGCCTCACGGCGCAAAGGTGACACACAATACACGTCGTGATTTCGCGTGTGCGGCGCTCGCGCGGAGGCAGGTCCGAAACCCGTTATGAACCGTTGCCATTACGTGACCGGGAAAGGTACCTTTTAGAATTTCGTCCCGCGAATTCGAGAGCACAAAGAGAGGCGCCAACGAACGAGGCAAATCTGCCCCCGATTCCGATAAGATGCGCTCGACTCGCGCCGCGTAATTACCCGCAGCGAGGCGAGTCATCCGGAATTCGCGAGACGCGGATAATCGTTTCGGGAGATTACCCGAGTGATTGGACAGGAGTAAAGCTGTTATGTAAATAATAAGCAGGAACCGGTGAAAAAACGCTTTCTAGGAGGAGTGCTAATGAGAGGTGATTCATGCGAAGGATGATAATGAAGACGCCTGCAGAGCCTTGAACTATTTTAACGAATTTTTAATTCTTGCTTTTTGAGTTTTATTAGTGTAAGAGGAATTGAATTATGGCTAAATACTTAATTTCGTGTAATCAAAGACGAGCGTTTATTGTTAGCTTTTTAAACTAAATTGCGCTCTTAACGACTATACAAATTTTACCAAGTGACTAATAAATTATCATGACTGATTTATCAAATAAATGCTTTATCTGCGATGATGCTGTTATATAAATGAAAATAAAACTTATCTATTATTTATTTGAATCAAATGACAAGTGCCTAAAAATATTGTTGATGTTATTAAATACAAAACTCGAACATAAGTATCCAACTATTTTCGAGACAAAACATTGTCAGCAGTTTCCGCGAAATACTAATTAAATTCAACAAACGCAATAACAAAACATTATTATCACGCATAATTGCACGACATTATTATCGTAACAATGCAAACCTATCATCCCTAATTAACGATATAATGCAATATATACCAATACAATGATTACCCGGCGCGTCGCTTAAACCGGTAAACAATCGTACTCCGCCGTAAATGCCTTCGCAGAAGCAAAGATTTCCGCAAAACAAGATGAATCAACTCGGTGATCGCCGCGCGCTACGTGAGAAATCGGCGGAAATCGAGCTCTCCGTAATCGTTATCAATTGGCATCATGTCGCCGAGGCTGACAAGTCGCGCGAGCGCGCCTCCAGAGAAAGCGCGATGACGAGTCTGCCCGCTTGCGCGTCATACATCGCGAGCTCCGCGCGTCAGCGCCGTTTTCGCGATACGTCACGCGGAAAAATTATCATACACCCGGAGAAGGAGGCCTCTTTGTCCCCGCTTTTCCCTTTCTCGACGTGTATACCTTTACCGTTAGGCTGCGCGCGTTCCGCTTCGATAATCGCCGGTTATTTCGGATCGGCGAATTTTGGCCCGGGCAACGGTAGTGGACGCGCTCTCACGAGGTTAATTTACGTCGCGGAGGTCGCGGGAGGCGCAGCGGCCCACGCGGGAGAGCCTCGGGACGTGCATTTTCGACGGGGACGCTAAGTGATGCTTATCGGGGCTTCGTTATTCGGGATCTGGTTTTCTGCTGCGGTTATAAATTGCGGGACGCGGGTATATTGAGTCGCTGGCGGCTGGGATGGAAAAGAGCTGCTGCGTCATCGTAAACAGTCTACTGAATTGAAAGTGTTACACATTTTTTTTTTTTTTTTTTTTCGAGCCGATGTATATTTATGATATTGTAATTTATATCTGCTGCGGAGAGCGCTTCGAAGAGCGGCTTTTATATGCTAATTAGATTAGTGCGAGGAGATGTGAAAATTATGCTCAATCTTTAGCTTTATCGAAGCGCTTTTCTGTATGTTTGAACCTTAAACAATATTAGTTATCTGATCTGATTGTATAAGTGTTTCTTTTGTTAGCTCTTTTACTGTATAGTATTTTTTTTTTAAATAAAATGATATTTCTATCGTCTTTTACCGTTATAATACTGTGTATTAAATACCCACAGAAAAGTGCTCGGAGTGCCAGATAAGAAAAATTTCTTTTTTCCAGCCGGCAAAAGCAGAATGCCGTCGTTGCGCGTTAGTTTCTCACAGCCCACCTCCCATAGAAACTAGAGAAGATCTTTCTTTGTCAATCTAAACTCTCTAGCGTATTTAAAAGACCGCACCGCTTGTCTAAAAGCTCCATCCATATTTTACTTAGCATTCATTCGAGCCGAAGGTACGAACGACTATACCACCACAGAGAGAGAGAGAGCCTCATCCTCGCTCCTCCGAGTGCTTTGACAGATAAGACTTACCCGCTGAACCGGACGCGCGTGTTTCCGACGACACCGTAATGCGCGTGCGCGCGCGCGGCTCGAATATATACATTTCAAAAGATAGCTCCTTTTTTCCTTTTTCTTTTTTTTATTTTCAAGGAGCCTCTCTTTTATCGCGTAGAATTCTCGCGCTATTACGGGCTTTCAGCGCGCAGCGGGCGGGAGAAAGTAGCGGCTGGGGGCAGATAAGATTAAAACACATTTCGCGCGATTATTTGCGCATGCGCGCCGCCTGCTCAGATCCGAAGGCTCGATAGGTTCATTTGTCGGCGCTCGCCGAGTGCTAATGTGCCGAATGATTATGAGGAACACGTTTGCGAGAGAGCGCTTTTTAACTTGTACACCGGTTCCCGACACGCGTTTTCGACGTGTGTATGTTTGCCGAACCGATCGAGAGCTTTGCTTTTGTAATCGCCGTTTCCGCCCGTGGCTCATGGGAAAACTAATAGTGCTAATATAGGATGCGAGGGCAGATATAATACCTGAATGCAGGCTGCGGGTTCGCTTTGTTATATTACTTGATGAATGAAAAGGTATTTTATACTTACAGGCGGATGAAAAAGTTTGGTGAGCAGGGCGGTTTAAGAGATTAGTTTTCGAAACATTGCCAATTCTGTTTGGGCTCGATGATTTTCCTACTTATAGATAATTAAAAATTAAAAGTGAACGCAGCGCTCAATTTTACCAACTGCGCTTAAAAAGTTTGACCGAAATGCATATAAATATTTTTGCAATCGCGTTCCACTTTTTCCATATTCTGTTTACCGTTTTTAATGCGAAAAATAAACATCCGCAAAATAAGCGAAGCATAAAATAAAGGCAGCATCAATTTGCGCAGAAAATGTCCCGATTGAAAAACTTTCAAAGCTTAATATCCCTCGTAAAACACAAAGCATGAATCAAGCAAAGGATCACCCGCATTCTCCGTCGAGCGCTCGAAAACAGGTTGTCGTTATTACCCCGTTGCACTCGATGATTCACGAAATCTCATTACCGCCGAAACGGAAGCCTTCGAAAAAAATTCGCCGGCATGACGTGTCCTGATGCTGCGCGAATCGGAAAAAAGAGTTTCGAGCGACAGATCCGGTCGCCGAGATAATAAGAATTGCCCTGCTCCGCCGCCGCCGCCGCCGCCGCCGCCGCTTTTACGCTTCTCGGAAAACTCGTAAAAGCCTAACGGCTGAATTCTCGCGGCTGTAATTCTCTCCGGGCGCGTTGCACTTTTGTCGCGGGTGTATAGCGCGCAGGCGCTCTCTTCATTAAGTCGTTTAAGCGCGCCAGGGCTTTTTAGGGAATTTCCGAGGAAGCCGTAATTCACGACTCAAGACGGAGGACGAGCCCTTGTTTTTTTTACGGCTCGCCCGAAGTCCGCCGGAAAATTTAAGTGCGGCACTCGCGAGCCTCCCCGCCTGTCTCGAGCGAGATAAAGGTGGCCAGTCGATAGTGTTTACCCGGCGATAAGAGGTCAATGCATCCGCGACGCAAGTTTTCCCGACTACCGAGTCGTTTCATCGAGGCTGTTCTTCGAGAAAGCGAGCGCGCTGGCTCTCGCCGATGGAAATTTCAACTGTTTAAGTGCAATTAAACGATCGATTTAGAGGGCGATTAAAGGAGCTGTAAATTATTATTCGATTGTTTTGCGAAAAACGCTCGTCTTTTTGTATAAGGCACAATGGATCGAATTGAAGGATTTATGATTGAATTTAATCAAAGTAATTCCGAATATAAAAGTATTTATTATTCACGATCCATTGAGTAAGTAAATATCTTGTACCTCCAAAAGCTATTTAATAAACAAGTCAAGTTCTTATTCACCGACTCTAGTTTGAGAAAATGTTATCTAAGTTATTATTAACCGATTATCTGTACTTTATTTATTGCCTATTAATCATCATCGCCGAGGCATTAACTCTCTCTATATCTGCATTCTTTCCCCCCGCGAGCAGACATTAAATGGATTGCGTTCGATCTCGAGCTTTTTCCTCCGAAGCGAAGAATCCAGTAATGGGCCGTTGAAGATCCTACATGCATCTGCGGCGGCCGCCGTGCACTTCTTGTGCCTACGCAGAGAGTTACTTACACTGACCCAGATCGGACCGGAGCGGAGAGAGAAAAAAAAAATATCTCGCGCCGTATAAGCTCCAATAAATTAAATGGACTTATCGGTACAATGCGAGTGTGCGCATGCGCGCGGACATTATCGCCGGGAAAGTAAAGCGTTATCGGGCCGCGGGGGCGTTTTCGAAGTAATTTCCAGCCCGAGTTTTTTTCGAATTGAGCGCAATAACTGTTGCCGTCGCCACAGTTAAGTTGCCGGGGGAAGGATTGCCCAACACAGTGTGTTATCCCGTGAATATCTCTCGCCGGACGGATAATTGCGCTAAGAATGCCGAGCGCGGTTCCGCTAGTTCTGCAAATACAGCCTACTTTTCTCTATAAATAATCCAAAATCTGCGGGTATACATCCGTTTTCCTAGCAGTAGAAGGCGCAAGTTTCTCAGTCATCTCTGGATTTTGATGAATTTTGGAGAAATATTTTCACTTTGTAAAATAAAGGGCGAAAGAGAATTTATTTTGCTATTTCCTACTGCCAGTGAAATTCTGCACTTTTTTGAGATAAAAATAAAATGAAATAAAAAAACAGTAATTAGCCCGCCCGATAAAATGCGCAGAAATAACGGATGCTCTTAAACGATATCCTATCCGAAGACAAACTGCGCAAGACCCGCGTCATTTGTCAAGACCTCCTCCTCCGCTCTATCGGACACTTAAGCGATAAGACCTCCGGAATAAAGATGAGCCTGTCATAAAGGGATTTCCTTAGACTTTCGATTTCGCGGAAGCCGTTTGCTCGTTACGCCGAGCAGCGCTGCCCGGGCGGAAGAGCGTCGGTGCGCGCGTATAGATGAAAGGCAGTGCGGCTCTCGCGTGTGCGCGCGCGCGGAGGCCAATTGGGCGTGGGTCTCAATGGGGGAGAGCTAGCATTACGCTCCGAGTGCACACACAGGTACACGTTGAGGCATTTGAATGCGCGCGAGAGAGCGTATGTCAAGGGTATCCGCGGATATTCGAGCGACCTCCTTAACTTCTCCTCTATACGTCTGTGTCGCTTGCTTTCAAGACGAACGCCGCAACGAGCCGTACGTCACCTAGTGGGGATTATGTAGATGCGATTATAGGGGACGGGTATTGATGGGCACGTCGCGGGAGGGATCGATGCCAATTCGATTCCTAACCTGATGCTTATTTGCTGCTTTATTCAAAGTACCGGGGCTTTGCCGTTTTTCATTTGCCCTGCTTTCAGAGCGGATTTCTGCTGCGCTAATCATTTTCGAGTTTTCCGCTTTCATTTCATTATAGGGCATCGATTCCATCTCTGATTCTTTGCTTTTGGAGCGAGATTAAAAATTTAGTTTTCATTATTCTGAATAATGAGCTAAAGATAGTTCCAGAAGCCGAAATTAAGTTTCTGAATATATTTAAAATTATGAGGGTACACAAATAGAAGAGACAACATTCTGCGAATTGAAATGCGCATATTTTAGAACTTTAGAAATAACTTTTGCAGAACGTTGAACTTACCGCCGCGTGGAAAATATCAGTTTATCAATCTTGTATTCGTCCGCAGAATTTGTGTAAATATTTGAGTTATCAATAAAGTTTTACAATACATCACAATAATTTCATGCTCCAATTAATTCGACAACAAATCGAAAAATCGGTAAATTAAAACAATATTGTTTTATAATATGCTTTCTCAATATTTGCCCGCGATGATATGAGTAACCGTTTATTTACTCGATTTCAATCTGTCATTTACAGGTTATTTTGATCGAAAAAACAATTAAACGTGTCAAATGCAAATATGCAACAATTAAAAAAACGCACTCACTTCGACTTGCAACTTGTTTCCATGTAAAATAACAAGCCGCCAGGAAAGGAGCATCGTCAAAGTTCTCTGACATAATCGTATTTCACGTCGAAGTATCCACACCTTCACGACCGATGAAAATCCGACTCACGGTTGGGTAAAAGCTTTTCGACACATCGTCCCGCGCCGTTTCGAAATTCAAATCCGATAAAGCGCAGCGCGCGCGCGTTACCTTTGCAATCACGCACGTATATACACTTTGAGGAAAGTTTAAGATCCGTCGGGGGAGCCCGGCTCGAGCGCCTATTATAGCGATTGGCGAGCAAAAGCCTTTTTTCCTATTATTAAGCGGGTTATGTAAACCTAGGCGCGTTTGGGTATTCTCTCGCCCACTCGGCGGATTATTCGTCCTACACTTGAGCGCGCTCGGGCCGCTCGGGCCCTTTTATACTTGCTAAATAATGCAGAGAGAGCTTTCCCGCGCGTCATCCCGAGAGCCGATCTCCCATGAATCACCGCCGCCGCGCGCGCGCGACATGTCACTTTGCCAACAACGGAAATGCTTTTATTCGAAACAAATCGTTGCGCACACCGATGTGCCTTTCATTAATACGAAGCGAGAGAGAGGCCCTCTGTGCGCGGCCGCCGCCGCCGCGACGGTTTTATTAGCTCCGATGATTAAGTGCATTTTCGAAGGGGGCAAAAACACGCGGGCCGCGTGATGCAACGGGGAAAATATTTCCGAGTTTAAAGGGCGGGATTTCCAAGTGTTTTTGCTTTGACTGTGAACTATCGGGTCTAGACTGTTGGGGCAAGAAAAATAAGAGCGGCGCGTGAAATCAAGCATTTCTAAGAGGATTTTATTTGTGTTATGGTCGCTATCTGCACGCTCCAGTTGCTTTATTAATCTTTTCGTTTCTTATATTAATCTTTTTTTTTCTCTCTCGGTCTCAGTCTATTTGAATGTAGAATAAATATCTCGCCGCTCCGCGCGACTAATTAATATCAATTGCTCATTACGTCAAACTTACCACTTTCCCTAATTGCTCTCCGCCTCGAAAGTTTCGCTCGTGATTACTTACCTAGAAAGAAAAAGAAAGAATCGATTAGTTCAATATCGTAAGTTAACCAAGCGGGAATAAACACACACACATACACATCCTTAAAATACGCAAATTCTTTTATCGACGGTCGATAAACAGTCGCGAACATAAGACATCCTGCAGTTCTCGCGCGCCGCCAGCTTTTAACAGAAAACTCGATGCAGTGTACTGCGCGGGGGACTTATTTTTAGAAAGACGTCGTCTAAGGCTCGCGCGAGAGAGAGAGAGAGAGAGAGCGCGTGCCTTTGTAACGTCTTGATTGACGAGAGCAGTTGCTGCGGAGAATCATTCGCAGGAAAGAGGGACGGAGGAGTTACATTATACTGACAGTGCGACTCGGTGCCCTTTTGCCGACGAGCGGCGACGAGAGCCTCGTAAAGTTCATTGGACCAATGTGGCTGCTCTTTGTTACACCGTTATGGACTCAATAAACGCTTCGCACCGAGGCCTGCAGAAAAAGCCGGGCTGCGCGTGCCAATAAACAGTTGAATTATGATGAAAGCGAAACAATTTACCGGGATTTCCGGGTTCCCTTTTTTCGGTCGTTTCTAATTAAATCGCTACTCGTTCTTGCTACGTTAAATGCGTTTAAAAACTAATCTTTCGCCTTTTGTGCCGAAAAATACTCGAGCATTGGAAAATTAAAACGTCTGCTATTTTACGAGTAATGCACTTGGCGAGTCTCTATGTTTTTAAATTTTTCGATCTCAAAACTGAAACATTGGTGTTTTCACTTTGAATTTTCCCAGGCTTCAAACGCTCTTTGTTTTACTTTCAGGTCCACTTTGTTTTCACAACCTTTTTTCCGTCACTATTTCTTCCTACATCTTTTACTTTACAGTTTATACTCAGATAAGCATTCGATATCGAAAAAAGTCAATGTTTACTCCTGATTTTCCAATCGTTCATTTACAAATGAATCTTTTACGAAAAGAAGCACACTCATTCATTCCTATATCGCTAATTCTCTCTCTTTACTCGGCAAACTTCCCGCACAGTCCTTTCAGTTTAAAACAAAAACTAGAGATGCACTCGGCAGCAGCGGCCAGAGCTACATCTCGCGCATATCGCACTTAAATATTTAATCTGCGCAAGAGGCTTAAAAGGCCTTTCGGCGCGTCAATCGATGCTTCACAATATTGTCGAAGCAAACTTGCTCGCTCGTACTTCCGCGTGTGCTCGGCTCGGCACGTGTGAACCGCGCGGCTCTAAAAGCGTGAAGAAAAACCGGAAGGGTCGCGTCTGTCGGGTCAATTGACCGATTGCCGGGCTGTGTGCATGCGCAGGTCCGATAATTATTATCGGGGGCCCATTATTCTCGTCGCCGTCGCTTATCGGCAGGCCGGGAGAGAACACAAAGTGCGCAACAATGGAGAAAGCCGAGGAAACGGTGCCGCCGCCGCCGCCGCCGCCGCCGCCGCCGCCGGATTCCGATTTTCGCGAGCGATCGCGTTTGTGTATTCTGGCTTACGGTTACGAGGAGGCAACCGATGATTAGGCACTTGTTCGAGCCGTCGGCGAGGCGAGTGCTTTGTGCACTCGCCCGGTGATTATTATGTAAAGCTATGGTGTTTACACAGAAGAGCGAGAAGATAAATGGGACCCGCTTCGCTCTTTGAGTTACTTAGGGACATTTTAATATTGAGCGTTTTCTTGTTTACTCTGGCGGAAATGGTTTCTCGGCGGAAGAATAAAGATGTTTGAGTGAAAAATTATTGCTGCATTTATTCTAAAAATATAGTTTCAAGTAAATTCCTTGCATTTCAAGACTAAATAAATATTTATTCTAGTCTTAACAAAATCATAAATTACTCCGATATCTATTTAGTTTTGCACCTCTTATTTACAAAGTAGTTATGCAGAGGGCAATAAAAATCGTTCATTCAAAAACTTTTTGGCATATTATTTAACCGATATACTTTATGCATCAAAACGAGTGATTTATCGGTTTACCAAGAATAAGCTAGATGAAATATTTGCAAAATAATTCAAGGCCAGTAAAGAAATAAAGTTTTTAAACACTGTTATCGCTCATTAAGTGGAAACATCCTTAACTTTATTTTTATACCCCTCCAAGATTAGATAAACGAAATATTTCGATTAAAAAAAATCAAAGTCTGCAGAAATGGCCGATAAACTCGGGGTATCTGCAAACTATCTCTCCATAACCATTAAACGCGTCCATATTCCATGCACTTTGACTATAATACTCGGTGAAACGTAAAAACTCCGCTTTAATGAGCAGATCCCGAAGTACACAACATCTTCATAGGTTTATTGCAGCCGTAAAGCGCCGTTAAATCATTCGAAATAACTGTCGCTTTACGGGCGGCCGGTCGTGTGTTGTTATTTTTAGTTCATTGTCGCTCGCCGGCGACAAAACGCCCGAGATAATGCCGCGACTGATGCAAATACCCCTCGAAAATATAGTTGTGCAACTTTTTCCGATAGCGCGAATAATGCGCCGAAACGGGCCGATGATACATCCGGCGCCGATGACAGATCTAATGTGCGCGGAAGTGTTCTACGAGCGTTTCCTGATTCATCTCGGATATTTGTATCATCGGCGCCGGGAGTGAATCAACCGCCGCGGGTTTTTCTGCTATTTCACCGCTGCACTTTGTGCTCCTTAACGGTTGCACAGCTGTGCGTGGCATTCTTTTGTTTCATTCATAACAAAGAAATAAAACTATGTAGCGCGTAGTTGCATCGCCGAATTCGAGGAGCGATTAGATAAATCAATTATCATTACGCAAGCTAATTAAAATTATCTGCCTTTTTTGCGGAGAAAACGATGAGTCAACAAATATCGTTACTTATGTTACATCTGCGCAGTAATGCACTGGCAGATTTAATTGGAGAGTATTAGAATAAATCAAACTCGCGGCAAGGTTTACGTCGATATTACCGATCGAGCCAAAGCGCGCCATCTCAATCCCGCGCATTCCCGCTGAATGTTCAATTAAAATTCCTCAAAGCAAACATATCCCCGCGTATGAAAAAGCCATGTTCTTTTGTTAGTATGAAATTGCTCGGCGAATCTTCCGGCTCGAAAAGCGAACATTACGCAAGAAGGCAGAACAGAGCGTTCGTTTAGGACTTTCGCGCTTTCCCACGGGAGAGCAGCGACGGCAGCAGCAGCAGCAGCGGCAAAGTCCAATTAGCGAGCATTGTCGCGTCAGAAGCGTTAGAGAATTGCGGCGAGGCAGATGCGATGCTCTCACCGAGAATATGACGTTGAAGAACTCGTAGTACTTGTCCAGAAACCTCATGGCTGCTGGCTGCTGCTGATACACGCCGCGGCCGAGAAAACTTTAATGCGTCCGGCGCTGCGAATCAATTTTCACTGGCGAGCGCGAATCGCCTTTGTCTCCTCCTCCTCCTCCTCTGCGGAGCGGAGCGAGTTCTGATGCATTCCAAAGAATCCGTCGCTCGGCGCCACGTGCCGGCGCTGACTCCCGATTCGCTAATAATTAGCCGATCCGTCTTTGCGACGCCTCGGACGATGAGTCTGCCGATGGATAAACGTTATGATCCTATTAGGTTTCATGGCTCGGTGCCGTGAAAAAGCGCAGCTTTTTGCAATGGATTAGACGCGGCTGAGGAGGTGAGACATTCGATGCAATTGTTGCCTCTGTGAGTCATGTTGGTTCGATTAATATTCGGTGCTTGAAAAAGGTGCATTTTAATCGAAGATTTTCTTTCATTTGCATTAGAATAGGGGAAGGATGCAAAAAGAGTATTATCGCGTTTGAAATTCTAATTACTGATTATGATAAAGAGAAGCGCTGAATTTTTTTGCAATGCGCAAAAAGAAAATTGGCATTAATTAAATATTGCAAATAAAAGCAATTTCAACTCCATTGAACTTTATTCCACAATGGCATTGTCAATGTGTGTCATCTCGTCGGATCGATAAAAACTATCTCCCACTTTAATTAAAGTTTCAATCTTGGAGAAAGAAGTAATTAATCGAGTGAATTAAGATCGGAATCGCTGAAATGCGTTTATACGTTACGTGTTAAACCTGGCGGACGGATGCAAAGCGCACACACAGCACTGAACCTAATTGCTTCTCAAGAAGACACAGCACATTCACGCACGGCTAACACAAAAGCCAACGAGAGAGGCGCGCGCTCGGGTTGCGGTCGAAGCTAACGACAGGCGACGGCTCACAATATCTCGCATCAATCAAAATGTAAATACCCATTTGCGTGGTGGATCGGTGCTTAGCGAGATTAATCATTAGCGAAAGCTAGGCGACTCGTTAATTGCAGCTCCGAACTCAGACTAAGCGCACAACAGCTGATCGCCCGAGCGCAAATGCGTCCAGGGGGAAGCTCGCCGTGCCACATACTGAGAGAGAGAGATGCTCGATTGCGCAAGAATCGCCGGACCGCTGCATTTATTTCGGCCCCGGCGATGCTACTTTGAGAGGAGCCTCTTTCGCTAGACGACGCCGGGTCTGTTCTACTCTGCGAGAGAGAGATTATATGGGGTACGCTCGGGTAATAAGCAGAGGCAATTCTTTCTAGCGTCCGGATTGCTTGGGGATTATTTTTCAGATAAGCTTCGTATCTGGGTTATGAATATTACTAGATTATTCTATTGCGAGGTAGTTAAGTAATTATTACATTTTATTTCCTATCCCGTTATCGATAACTCAAATTTTTTTGCAGATCTCGAGTTTTTCCTCCGCGGCAATTTAAATAAATAGTAATATTTAAAACAAAAAACTGCTCTTAAACTTTGCGAAAATCTAGTTCTCTTAATCGCATATCAATTACAGCTTCGAGAAAAAAGTATTAAAAACCGCAACTTTTTGCTCGGCGGTTCGCGGAAATGATTTATGACGTTCATCACTCTAACCGACACCCGAGCCTCCGTTTCAATTCCCAAAGAGAAAAAAGTCCATGTTTTAAACAAACGGTGCTCTAAAAACGCGGCATACTGCATGTCCATTCAACACCGGCAGCGACCGCCGCATGCGGTCGGCTCATTAAGTAACGCTCATTACATTTACGCGCGGCAGTAAATTTTTGCTACGCACTCCAGCGCGAGACCGGCGGTATAGAGCAACAATACCCCCGCGCGAGTTTAGAAAGGTTGCGCAACGAGGCGCAGGTCGGTGCATCTGGTTATGTAGGTCGGCGAGCTTAAGCAGAGCGGTGCCAAAAACCGAAAATATCCGGCGACGCGTGCATGGGTTCCTTGTCCCTCTCTGAGCCAGGGCCAAATGTTGAATAACCGCTGTATCCCCCCCTTCTGTCTCTCTCAATCATTGATTTCTCGCTCGAGCTGGAAAGCGAGCCGATTAATGCGGCGACATGTTTCGCGCTCCTGTCAATCGAGGCCTTCGCGAGCCGAGCGATGAATTCGCGCCGAGGAATTTGTCTAGCGAACGCGCCTCGCGAGCCGAGATTGCCTGTATTACGCGCTTCTCGCGTCTCTTTTCTCTTTTTTCCTCGATGGACGCAGTGCGCTATTTGTTTACCTTGCGGCTGCCCTCAACTGGGAGATAGCCGCGGACGGTTGATATTACGTTAACGGTTAAATTATGTCGTCTGTTGACTTTCGTAATGCGTGTTTAATAAAGCTAAACACGACGTTTCAGCTCGCAAGGAATTGCAAAGACGGAATAATATTTATTTCATTAACGGTAAGCAAATACATTGAATACAGTATTTTACTCAACTCCAAATGCTATATATAATTTATTATTTAATGACGGCTTATAACATTACTTACTCGCAAGTATAAATAATGATATTTAACAAAAGTATGTAGCAATTTATTTTCATAAAGGAAAATGGTGTATGCAATCGTTGTTGTAATAAAATTTTATTATTCTCTAGAGGGCACTTGACCTTTTAACATAATTAGAATTAAGTAATTGATATCTACACTATTCATTTTATAAATAGAATGAGGAAAAACTGTTACTTATATATTATCGACTAAATTAATAATTTGCCACATTCTTTGATTTTCCGCGTATATACCCCATCCCATCTCTTCTATTCCATTTATCAAGCGCATCCGCTCTTTCCGCAGAAGAAAAAGAGAACAAAGTTTTATTATTGCAGTTCTCGAGCGCAGCGCAGAACGGAAAACTTCAGAATTTCCAGGTTCGCCCTCGACAAAGGATATGATTATTTGAGTGCTCTTTCCCGTCTTCCCCCATTCTTTCCACGTGACTCAAAGCACACGCGACCTTACGCCGCACTCTCAAAAGCCAGCTTCCTTTTGAAAAATCCGAGAAACCTCGGAAAATCAGCGTGTGTCCTTAAAACTTCCCGCCGACGCAAACTGGGAAAACTCAAGCGAGCAATCAGCCCGGCAACTTTTAATTCGATATAATCGAGTTTCCCCGCGGCGACAAAGCACCGCGCATCCCACGCAGGCGGAGGGAAAATACTTTCGAGAGAAGTCCATGCAAAAGCTCAACTGGTACGTACGCACGTGCCGGAGCTCCCCGATATAGCGGAATGCGCGCCGAGCGTGGAAATCTATATACGCCTGTCCCGAAGGTCGAGCTGGAAGTCTTTTGCAATTAGTCGATTTCGCGGGAAAAAAGCCGCCGCTGTCGAATTTCGCGGAAAGCCGGATTGCGTTTCGCGGCGCGCTCTTTGTGATTGTATAGATGATATTGCGCCGCAGCCGAGAAATTTTCGCCGACGGTGGATTGGAAATTTCACGCGCGGCGTTTTGTTGTGGAAACGCGTAGCTTTATTGGAGTAAAGAGGCGAAACCGTATGATTAAACGTTTCTCAAAACAAGCAAGACGCCCGATAATTGGAACAGCTTTTTTAGCGCGCGCGCTCTCTTATTATACAAGGTTAATGACTCGAGCGCAAATTAGCTTTCGTTTTTATTTACGCATAAATCAAGAAAAATAACGATACCGGCTCGTACTTTTACTATCGATAAATTCGACTGTTATGGCGCTCGAAAAACTGGGTGGGCGACTCGATAAATCCTTCTTAAGAGCAACGTTGTTTTTAATTATTCGCGCTGAAAGCAGACCGCGTCGCGTCTCGGGCTTAAATCACGTTTGTTACGACTAAATAATAATCCCATGTTGGTTTTTGCATGGGACCAAACAGCTTGGAGCAGCGTGTAAATAAGCCTCGAATCAAATGTCTACAATTTCGGCTAAAAATTACAGCTCCTACAGCTGGCTTCTATTATATATATAGCGGAAACTTTTTTCCCGACCCCGCGCTAAACCTCTAAATTTACCAAAAGCGCTAAATATAAGCGGCCGACTTTCGAAATAAGTCGCCGATCGACAGACTTTTCTAATTGCTTATCGGTGAGGTTTTATTAAAAGCAACAATTTATCCGCGGGAAAAAAGCGAGAGCGTTTCATTGTAAAAGCATGAAACTTTTATTGACAACTAATGCACGGCGCCGGGCAAGATTAACGAGCAATTAGGACCGAGCCAATCCCCGGCTAGAAAAGCCCAAGCGGCGCGCGCCACCGGTCAGTAGGTCAAGGGTGAGCTCGCATCGGGGGCGGCGACGGAAAATTACGCGCGTCGCGACGCGTCCTCCTTTTTTTTTTAATTTTAGACAAAGTGCATTTGCGCGGCTCTCGGTTTTCTCTCGATCGAGTGTGTACGAGCACGAAGCGAGCACCAAGAGGAGGCAGATTTTTCACGCGCTTTCTTTCTTTCTTTCGAGCGCGACGTAAACCGGTTCCAAACCGGACCCAAGAGAGAGAGAGAGAGAGAGAGAGACCTTTGCCGCGAGCGTTCGTTGCTTTTTCGGGGGATCTGCAGGCTGCGCTTAAAATTCAAGGCCCACGAGATGCGGAACTGGACGCTGGAGAGAGAAGAAGACGCGCGGCGTTTTTAGCCAGTGACGAATTGCCGATAAAGCTTTTGCGCTGATTTAAAAGCACGCTCGTAAAGCGAGCATAACGGATTCGGTGCGCCGCTCATATCCTACTAAAAGCGAATTAATTAGCCGTCAAGCCCACGCGAATGCAATAAAAGTCTTGGAATTACCAGAATATCTTGCAAAGACACAGGCATCACTGAGCACGTTGACATTTCAGTCCAGCGGCAGCAGCAGCAGCAGGCAAAGTCCGATATCGATCACTGCGGCACAGAGGAGCTAGTCGTCCATTTTCCAGCGGGTCCGTCAAAACAAACAGAGAAACTCGTTGGCGAACAAAGACAGAGATAGAGAGGGAGAGCGAGAGCGAAAGAGAGAAAAGAAGCCAGAGGGAGGATACTATAGAGCGGTCGCGTCGCGCTGCTTGCGGCTGCTCGGCCAGTCGGACACTGTCCGCTCCGATTCCGCGGAAGCTATGCTAGCGCAAGTCCGGCTATATTAAATTAGCCCGCTTAGCGGCCCCCAAGTGCACGCGATGCCGAGCACCACCATAATCCAATATGTCGGCTGACGGACGAGCCTGAGGTGGCTCTTTCTTTTTTTTTCCTCTTTCGCTAACGTTGATCGCGTTAATGTTGACGGGAGGCTTTTTTTTACGGCTGTCGTTAACGAGGAGAGGATCGAAGCAGTCGCCAAGGATTTTTTGGAATTTTAATCAGGGAATTCGCGCTGTTTTCGCGTACTATTCTATGCGGGCTCTCTAGAATTTTTAATTAAAACAGTAATAATTTGCGAACGTGAAAGTATATGTACAAATTTTGAAAAAAAAAGTTGGTTTTCTCTTTGGAAGAGTTTAATTAAGAGAGTTTAGAATTTTACTTATTAGTGCCTTTATTCGTTAGTTTACCGGCGAGCGAACAAATGTCCCTAATTAATTTCCGAGATTAATGTCTCGAAAAATCCGGGGAAAAAAGTCGGAGAGACGAATGGGAGACAATTGCGCTCTCGGCGTGTAAGCGCAAGGTTAGAGAATGACGACAAAAACCGCGGCATCGAACGAATTTATTATGCGTCGCCGTAGATAAATCGCGGCCGAGTTTCCAGGTGAAACTCCACACGGGGAAGAGAGCAGCTAGAGAGCGAGAGAGTGAAAAAACGGGAACGACGGAGCTTTGTGTCGCGCCAAGTACGATGTGTAGGTGGCTTACAGTTCAGCCACCGGCGCACCGGAAGAGAATCGATTTTAGGTTCGAGACTCCCTTGTCCATTGACCTCGATTCCGGCGCACACGCGACGACGTGGACTTTTTCGATGCAAATAATGCACCCCTCGCGTAAATCACGCCGAGCCGTTTTGTTCGAGGCTCGAGGAGAGAGAGAGAGAGAATCACTCGCGGCGAGGCGCTCCGGGCTCCGAGAGAGGCTGAGGACGCCTTTCTTCCTCTTCCTTTCTTTCTTGTAGGAGGAACAATAGGGGCAAGAGTGTTTTCGAGAGGAAACGTTCGAGTTTTTAATAGCGGGTAATAAGGAAATCGGAAACTGTACTGTAAATTCGGCCGAGAGGCACGGAATGTTTTGCCGCGTAAATTATTGTTAGCTTCGAGATGATGGCTAATAAACTATCTATAGATCTGCAGTTTAGTGCCGGAGCTGCCTCGAGATCTTGCATTCAAAATAGCGGATTGTTACATGAATTTACGAAGAATGTGATAACAAAGCCAGCCGCAACGTACATTTCGATATTCACCTCGTTATAATTCCGGTGCAAGTTTATAGGAGCGTCGTAATTAACGAAGTTTATTACAGCTCGGAAATGCAACTATACTTTAACAAAAAAGTTCCTCCTAACGAGAAGAATGATTTAATTTGTCGATTACGCTTTCGTATCTACTGCGCAACTGCAAAGTTTAGCAACACAGCAGCAGCAGCAGCGTCGCGACCGACACTTTTTCCCGACGAGCGATTAGGCCCTCGACTCTTTTTTCTGTTCTCACGGGTTTTTCGATAAAAGCGGGCGGCGGCACATATGCCCCCCCTACACTCGTGGTAATTCGATACTGGCTCTGGGCCAGCGCTCTTCGGCCCGGAAAATAACTCGGCTGTGCCAGTTCCGAACGGGAGCAGCGGCGCTCTCCGACTTTTTAATCCGGCCCGCTACGGAAGGCTAAGATCGTTGCACTTTTGGAAAACGGCGCGTGAATCACGCTCCGCGGGCTCTCTTTGTTCGGGCGACGCGACGCCACCGGCAGGTGCACAGCGGCTGCTTTTTGTTTGCGATTATAAATCGCGAGTTTAAGTGAATAAAGGCTCGTTATATTTTATTCGTTCGCCGCACGCGCGCGAGAAACTTTATGAATGGCAAGCGGATCGTCGGCTTTGAACAAGGCAAAAATGGGCGATTTTGCGCGAAATCCGGAGATTCGCGAGAGCGAATTGAAATGTGTTGTAAACATTTTCCGGCGTTAATCTGTTGATTAAATTAAATCTTGTTACGGACGAGGCAATTTATCGGGGCGTGCACGAAAAAAAAATCCCTGAATATTTTACGATTGGTTCCGTTGTTTTTAGAGTGGAAACTTTTAAAAAAGAAAGCAAGAAGCAATATTATTAGCGATCAAAGATTCATTTAGCTTCCAACTTGAAAACTTGAAGTACGCGCAATGATTCGTACAACTCCCGTTAATTTCCTTATCTGAATCGCGATAAAATCCCGGCCCGCAGAAAAGAGCCAGCTCGTCGCTTACCGCGGAATTATCATGACAAAAGACACTGGGCAACGAACACTTGGCACTGGCAGCTCGTCTCAGCTTCGCTTCGCTCGGTAAGAAATACGTCGGGAAGCAAGTGCCGCTCTCTCGGGCCGCGCGAACGAAAGCGAGAGGGCGGCGTTGCGGCTAAGCGGGTAAAGAGAGCGCGGATATTATGTACACAGAGAGGCAGGTCCGTCATGAAGGCAGGCTGGACACTTACTGATCGCGATGCTCGGCTCCGCCGGCGCACTTGCCGCGCTCCGAGGCTCTCTTTTTACGGCGCGCTTTTCTCGGCCTCGCCAGCAGGAAGTCTCTCCTCTCCTTCTCTCTCCCTCGGCGCTGCTGTCATTGTCCGCAAGAATCCGCGGCGGGCTTAATTGCCGATAATTGCACGGCGAGTCGTTACCTCGCGCCTACGCGCCGCCTCGTTAAAGCCCTTTGCCTCTCGGTATACGTGATGATATGCCGCGTAATTGACGCCAGACGCTGCTTGCCCTTTCGATATATATATATATATATATATATAAGCCCGCGCCGTAATGGACCGCTCCGTAATTGAATCGCGAATTTTTAAGCGGAGCCGCGACGCTTCTTTATGCACCGCTGCCTTTCTGGGTCGCCGTTGCAGATGAATTTAGATTTCTGTTCGGAACGTCGGGCACAATGCGCATTTCTTGACAATGAACATTGGCTTTGCTCTTTCTCTCTTTTTTTCAGTTTAGCTGATAAAAAAATTGCACCTGCAACGCTGGAAAGGTTTCGGGAGTGGATATTTTAAGAATGAAAGCGATAAAAACGAGGTTGAAAAATGGTTAAATTAACGATATACGAATGGAAAGATTGGATCAAAGCTTTCATTTGAATATAAGATACAATGGGTTAATTAAAGAAAAAATTTATACTACGAAATCAAATGATTATTGCTAGGATCTATTGTGATCAAGTGATTGTTGTGCTGCCTTTTTAATTGAAACGATTCATTAGCGAGTAAGCCAGAGATTATTAGACAGAAAAAAAGAGAGGTTGCATTTTTAAGGTTCGATTAATTAAAATGTTGCCAAATGCAGCCAATCGTTTATATAACATAATTCCAACGAAAAGTTGCATTACCGCTCCGTAGTGAATCGCTCTGAAACTTATCCTAACACGCTAGAGCATTATAGAGCAATTCGAGTAACGTAATAAGGTACGTGTCGTTAATAATGTTACGCACTAAACGCTTTAATACCGTACTTATAAATATCGCATGAAAGAGAAAGCGTTGCAAACACAGCAGATAATACATAATAAGCACTTTCCGATGACCCCCGAGTTAATATTTCCCTTTCCCCATCTCATCCAGGAATAAACAACGGCTTTCCTTAATCTCTAATCGGATAACTCGGAGCAGAATCTTCGGGCTTTCCCGTTTCTCTTTCCATTCCGTGTCGATGCACCGCGCAATATCACGTGGAAATAATCCTCGCAGTACACAGTGGTATTGTTCGCCTTATGACCGATGAATCGTCACGTGTTCGATTCCAATGCCTCGATGTTTATTGACTGCTCCCCGGCATACCGTACAATGCACATTCCCTCCGCCTCCACGTGCAGCCGTGGCGGCACAGGCTTCCGCGCGTCAAATCTCGTTTGGGTAAAGCCTCTTCCGATGCTCCGCGTAGCTGTACAAATAACTAGTCGCGCGCCGATGTGCACTTGCTTCCTTGAATTTGACGATCAATTGAGGAATCTCGGGTATTAGCTGCGGGCTTTGTTTATGTTTTCGCGGAATCCACGCGGCATTTTAGTTTGTAATGCGGGGATTAGGGGCCCCGATTGCTTTTCAGGAAGTTTATTGCTTCATTAAGCGCGGGACGAAAGATTGATGGAGATTTTACTATAACTTTAGCCGACTTTCGGATTGAAAATTATTAATTGAATTAAAGTGATCGATGTGAAAAGGTTTAATTAAGGTTAAGCACTGAAGTCATATTTTATCAAGGATGTTTTGAAACTGAAAAACAACAAGCGTTACAATAATATGGTTTTTATAAAATTACCGCAGAGTAAACGTTTCATTTGAAAAAGAGCTATTTTAAAGCATTTCAAGGAATTCTTAGTATTTTAAAATGAGTATTTAGTGCAATTGCAGCGTAAAAAGCAGCTATATAACAGCTAATTTCCTTCGGTATGTCCTACATAAGTTCTCAAAATTATTACAACTCTAAAGAGACAATATGCGATAAATCCTGCACGCGATAAATCTGACCCACGGACGCTTTAATCAGATTTCCTCTTTATTAATATGAATTCAATTATTTTTTTGCAATAACCCGCGCCATTGTTTTCAGTCGAATAAGTCCGATAACGAATTCAGAGCGGTATTGCGTTACGATAACGACGAAATTCGCTCGTATAAAACATCCTGTCTCGCGCGATATTTAAACTCAAATTAAAGGATAAAGCCACATAAAGCAGAAGTCAGGGACAATGGCTGTGTACACGATGGTTCTATCTCCTATGCAGCCGATAATCGATTGCCGCACTCTGAACGACGTCTTTAATTCGCTCGCTTGCACGCGATAAAATCTAATTACCGCTTCAACGTTGTTCATATAATTTACTAAATAAAATCAACTAAATCGTGTGTACTTGGCGTTTTAATGCTTGTATGAACAGGAAAAAATGTAAGAGCCTGTATTCAATTAAGTGCATGCAATTATTTCAGGTACATATCCTTATTAAATTGTCCAGATATATAGTGGCTTGTTTAAAGGGTGATGTAGTTGACAATAAAATCATAATTTTTCGTTTCAATTTTATAGTCTGCTAGCAATGAATATATTTATATATTTAAAAATGTATTTTCATTTGAATAGGAAATTATTCGAGTGTTAAACAAGATCAAGTTAGTGTCACGGGCAGGCATGCGGGTAGATATTTTTGGAAGATATCATCCCTACATCCCGACAGCAAGTTTGTAAATGTCAAAACTGATACAACATTTTCCGGTTCATGAAGCTTTCACTTTGAGAAAGCCCAGGAAAACATTTCAAGCGTGCATCAATAAAAAGTACAAAAATATATCTTTGATTGGAAATAACGAAACTTAGATAGTCGCATTGGTCCCGGGCAAATAAACAAAGCTTTCAATAATAAAAAGAAACCTGTAACAAGCTCGCTGTCGTGGGTGGAAATTGCAGATAAGAGTTCCAGATCAATCTGACTGGACTTTCCAGTCGTGAATTTGTAGCTCATTTAAATCAAACTCGGGGCCAAATCTATTGGTCGCCGATTGTTTGCAAATTGAATATTTTTAAATGCATTTATTCATTAGCGGACGCTATATTTATTTATAAAAAGCTAACTGTAGATTAATAGAACCTTTTACGTTACAGGATGTATAATAAGTCAAGTTCAATACCAGGCGGACTCGTGAAAAATTGGATGGTATAATTTATATTAAATTCCGAAAATTACCCTCGTAATTTATGCGGACCTGTCGAGAAAGGCAATATGTGCTCGAGCGCAAAACCGTTTCGTACGACTACCCTCGGGGTCTTATTAGTAATTAGCGTATTAGTCCGTCATATTTCTGCACGAGCCAAGCCATCTGTAAATGACGTTGAAGTGGACAAGTGGTTCAGGATAGGCTCGTTATGAGTCAGGGTGCCTCTCGAACGGCACGAGTGCACGAGTACACGAGAGTTGCACATAACTGGTCTAAGGCTGCACATGCACCTATGTGGCAATAACAAATATGTAAGTTAGCTACTGCACAACTCTCTGTCGCTCTTTATTTCCAGAATGCACGAATAGCTCTTTGTTACCCAACCGCTTTTCTTTTTGATTTTTTTTTTTTTTTGGCGGGGAGCAACTTTGCTTATACGGGGAGTCGTTATTCAAATTTTCATTTACTTATCGTTGATGAAGAGTATTTTAATTAAATTTAATTACGTATACGCCTTATCTTTATGCATGCGCTTTTTTTACGACAAAGGATCATATCTGCTGCGCAATACTGGGAGGTAGCGATCTGAAGCCTTGACATGGCGAATTTGTGTGACTTCTCAGTCGACTTACTTTGATTCCATTTAATTGTGAATTCTATCGAACTTGAATAAACGAAACGACTTTCTCAGAAGTCTTTATGCGCAATATCACCAACAAAGTATGGTTTTATAAATATAATAATCAAGGACTGATTCGAGTCGACGCCTTCAGTCACAATCAATAATCATAAAATATAATGTATTCGAATTATGCATTAGATAATGGTCATTTTCAATTAATACCAGACTTTATCTGTGAGAAAATCTAAACGTTTCTTTATCTAACGCAGAGAAAAAACTTACCGCTCGATTTTTATGATGCAAAGTGTGGTGGTGATGGTGATGCAGGTGGTGGTACCGCTTTTCTTTAGCTAGATGCTTGCTATGATGCTTGCCAGCCCTGTGGGGCGGATACGTGTGGTAGATCATGTTGACGCCGATGCAAGGTTGACGTCACCTGACCTCCGTAATGGTGCACTTGATCGGCTGATTCGCTGGATTCGGATGGTTCTGATTGCAGGTACCGCTACTCTTTCTGCTCGAGCTGTTGCTCGTCAGCTGCGACTGCTGCTGAACATTATGAGAGTTCTGCAGAGTCAAGTCGGTCTCGTCCACGTTCACGGTGAAATTCATCTGGTGTTGCTGCACCAGATTCACGTTCGAGCCTATTGGCGTAACTGTCGTTGCTGGGTCGAGCTTCACTAACGCCGCTTGAAGCTCCAAAGCATCCATCCCTGTCGTCTAACTACTTTCTTAGCCCAGATTCTCGCGGCTGCGCGAACTTTGCACGGACTTTGCACTTAGTTTTTTATTCGTCAAACCGGACGAATTAGTTGGAGAGGCAGCACACTGTGTTCTTTAAGAAGAAACTACCGTGAGGGATCCAATTTTTGATCAGGGGACATTGATCAGAAATGAGATCTTCATTATAGTAAAGTCAGGCTAGAATATTTAATGATTTTGAATAACACGAATTGTTGAAATTGTCAAAAGCATTCGTTGATGAAGCACTCTATTGAATTTCTAGACTTTGAATTTGGAGATGTGCCACGAGCGCAGTAAATTGTTTAATCCACTTGAAGGGGATTAAAAGTCTGATTTTAATTTACGATCTCTTGTTAATTACGTAAAAGTCAATGTTTTCAATTAGAAAGACTTTTATAAAGAGATTTGAGGCCTTGAAGGCAACGTAAACTTGGTACTTTCCCAGTTAACAAAATTCTCGGAAAATTAGATATTCTCGCCTGCCTTTAATTAAAATACGAGTTTTGCTCTAAAAAAAGCGAAGAAATTTGCCGGGCCAGCAGGAGAGCAGTGTGTTTGTCATGGAATTTAATTTAGCCAGCGGTAGGTCCACGAGAAAAAGAGAGAAGATTCAGCGCTTTCGATGGAGAGCACTCGCAAATAACAAGATCTCGTCAAGCATTACCGGATTAACGAATTGCCACGTGTGTTCTGTTGCAGGAATTCGTAATTAGAACTTCATTGTTTCGAGCCCGAACTCGCGCGAATCGATTATTTATTTTATGGAGGATGCAGCGATATACTCGAAACTTTTCCAATTAAACGCGAGGTCACTCGGTAGTTGGTGACCCCAAAAGACCTATTACTCAGCATTATTCAAAGCGAAGCGCGTTACTTTCATTTCACATAATCAGGGAGCATTTTCGTTACCGCATCCGCGGTAATAATAAAGTTTTCCGTATTATCGCAACGAATTCTTTCGAGCAGTGCTTCTTCGTTATATTCCGCGAATGAAACAATAGGGTCAAACTTTTGTTTATCCACCGCGGCGCAAAGGCAAACGTGTCTCCCGCTGCGGGAAAAGTCTCTCGTTTCGCAATTCAACGTTTTCAACAAACGAAAGTTACGCTCACTTTATGAAGCAGAACGTTTGGGTTTTTGCCGTCGTGTAAACACGGCGCGGAGATTAGTAAAAGTGTTGGATTATTTTCGCTCGGGGCAGTCTCACTTTCATTAGTCCGCCTTGCACCGTGCGCACGCGTGTCCAAACGAAACGAGTTTCTCGCGCGACGGAGAATAAGAGAAAATGTCGCATCGGTAATAGATCGAGTTTAAATCGAGGCTAATAACCGTCATTGCGCTCGGGCGCAACATGTGCTCGCACGCGAGAGTGCCTATCTCTTTGCCGCTGATTATTAAGCGATATATATCCTTTCTTTCGATTTCCCCTCGTTAGGGACGTCCAGGCTCGCTCGCTCCGCTTTCCTCCGGCCCGATATTGCGATTATAACAATCGTCCCGGAGGCTTTTACGTGCCACTAAGTAGCTCTCCATCCATTCATGCCGCGAGCCTTTTTGAAACGGCGGCCCACGTTTTATTAGCGCGAGTAATGGCGCACGACTCTCTTGGCTACCGATTCTTGGACGAGGACGAAAGACTCGAGGAGCCTTAGAGTAATTAAGAACCTCGAAAATTAGTCTATTGTTGCCAGCTGCTTTTCTGTCTTACTTCTTTTATGTATATGTATACGCGGCTGTTTACATTGTACCTTACTGGGTCGGCTCTTGTTTTCAATCTGCACCGAGGATAATTTGCTGTAGCCACGCTAATGTAAATTCACGCTGTGCAGCCAAAATTTTCAACGTTTCGTTTGAGGAATTCGCTTTAATCTTATTTAAGGGGAAAGAGTGAAATTACTTAATTTATGATGGAGATTTATTAGATTTCGCGCTCTAGAAATAAGATGCAGCTTTTTGTCTGACTACTTTACGAGTGACTTTGGGTCCACCTACGAATATTTATGCGTCTGCACAGATTTCTCTTTAAATTATTTAGACGAAAGCATCAGAATTATTACTGTAGGTATACTCTGCTGGTACAGGTTTTTTTTCTTCAAGAAAGTAAGAGAGCAACAGAAACTATTTTTGGTTTATGCAAAGAAAGAAGAGACTCCGGAGTATTCGGCGACTTCTTTTTGCGCTAAAAAACGACCTCCAAAACGCGGAGATTCTCAGAGAAGGAAGGCACAAATATATAATAAGTAGCATACTTGGGCGTACTTTGCTACATTCATGTGGTAAAAGCACAATAGCATACTATTTCGGGTCGATGTGTTCGCGCGAAAAACGCAAATTAACCCAAAAATTATATATGCGTACCGAGAATCGTCGGGATTACTCCCATTCGTGTGAATTTGAATTTCAGCTAAAAAGAAACTTGGAATATTAAACGAGTTTACTCGAATGGAAGCGTTTCCTGGAAAGAGTTCGCATCGATTCGTACAGTTGGAATAAGGTGAGATCCGCGGACTTAATGGACCAAACGTACCGTAAAATTGCGCGTCGATATACTTTTTGGTAAGAAGTAGGTTTATTGACTAAGAAGACGATTTTGGACGAGGAAGCACTCTCGGGTGAAAGCTGGCGGACCAGAAAATCCAGATTTTCTGCGAAGCTGCACCGGTTGAAAGTCGCGATCGTAAAACATTCGGCAAACGTTCGTTAAAAATCCGCCTAAGACAATGCGCCGATTATAATTAACGAGGTCGATCCAATTATAATCAAGCGTCTTAAGAAAGTCACGATTACACGCCGGCTGGACCACCGAAATTTCACCCAATTAGCATAATAAATCGCTTAAACAAAGCTCCGATTCCAAGAACGGCGAGTTATTAACGGCCGGAATTCGTCAAGTGCGAGAGAGAGAGAGAGAAAGGGAGGAAATTCCAAGAATACCGGTGGATGCGCGCCTTGAAATTATTTATTCGCTCGCCCACAAGACTTTGTTTGCCCTTAACGGAAGGCTGCATTCGTTGATTCATCGGCGGGCATAAAGACCTGCCTGCCTCCACGTTTTCAATGCTGACAAACTGCCCGACCAATAAAATGATCCCTCTCGCGAGATAAGGCATGATGACGCCTGTTTTCGAGCTGCCTGAAAAATTGGCCGCTCGTTATCCTTTTTTGTTCCTCCCCGCGGCGAGAGAGTAGCGATTTTCTTCAGCAACTCCAAAGCGAAGCTTCCAAGCGACGAGATCTCGGAGCTTTAGTTTCTAATTAAAAATTGTTTCCTTCGTCCGAGACGCACTCAATTATGCAGGAGGAGAGCAGGCGGCGCAGCTGTAATAACCAATTTCCTTCTCAACGAAGAAAAGAGAGACGAGTGCCGCGAGATGCATTTTTCAAGAGCACTTTAGCGAAACTTTAGTATCGCGCGCGAATTCAATCAATTAGCCAGTCGGATAAAAGAACGCGAACCTTTCACTCGGCCGGACTCCACAAAGAGCGGCGACAGCCTCTGTTTATTTGATCGAGAACACACAATAATCGGGCCGCGGGGGGAGGAAGGGGGGAGCGCAGAGCCGCGACCTTCTCCCGTATATTAAATATACACGTCGCACAAAGACCAGCCAAATGGAATTTCGAAGGCAGCTGCAGCGGCAGCGAAAGCCTCCGGGGGGGTTCGACCTTTTCATAGACCAGCGAGCTCGCCTTCATCCGGGTAATGCGCGAAAAATGGCAAATACTTTTTTCCCGGAGCCCGATCTAATATGCAGCCGTTTCGCTCTCCCTCTCCTTTGTCTAATCGTATATACCCGCTTTGTAGACCTGTTTTCAGGTACGTTTCGATAGAGACTTTAATCGAATGCCGCCTGGCATTTTTTTTTTTTTTTTTTTTTTAGATAGGTATCTATTTTTGCTCCGATCGAGTCCCGGCTCTCAACGCGAGCGCGCATCCTTTCCAGATAACGATAAAACGACGTTGGCGAATAATCGAGAATTGACGAGAGGAAATTGAGATAAAACTTTCAATTATCCCAGCTTTTCTCCGCGGCGAGCGGCGATATGATTGCTCCGCGAGAAGCGATTCCCGCGCGAAACTCGCTTAAGCAGCGCATTACTCAACAAGTTTTTACGGAAATTGCGCTCGGCGCGGAGATAATTTTCGGTCCGGATTGGTTTTCCGCGGCGGCGGGGGGGAGGTGTGTCGCCTTTGTCAGTCGGCCGCTGCACGGGACACGGTTAATGGCAATAACAGAGGAAAGCTTTAAGAAATCGGTGGGAACTATCGACGCGGCCTTCGGCTAACGCCTCTACGGCGTTTTTCCTTTTTCAATCGTCTTACGTCCGATGCGTGGCTGCGTTCGATTTCAATGTCAGCTGCAGCAGCGTCGAATGGCTTCTCTCTCTCTCTCTCCCTCACACACTCTTTCTCGTGCAATTTATTATCTCGTAGGCGAGAGTCCCGTTCTCAAGGGAAACGTCCGTGACTTTCTTTTCGGAAAGATTCTCGAAATGTTTATGCGCCGATAATTCGAAACGGTGAATTTCGCGCCTCTCCCAGCGCCGAACGCTGGCTCACAATGGCTATGCCGTTATCGCAGCGTCGTCCTCCTGCGGCCTGTGCACTTACTCGGCATAAATACGCGCTGTGCATTTAACTATATCCTGAGCGGAGAGCTCGACTCGTCGTCGAGGGCGCAATTAAAAATCACAAACCACTGCACTCCCGCTCTGAAAGGCCTCCTCCGCGCCTCTGGGATGGGGGGATCAGCAGCAGCAGCAGCAGCAGCAGCAGCACGCCGCGGCAGCGGCAGCAACGGCGGCGGCAGCAGCAGCAACAGCAGCAGAGAGAAGTAGAATCTTGGCCGCGGCACTTGTATTTGACGCGATGCTTGTCACACTCGGCTCGGGCAGAAGGAGAGAGCGCTCGGAGTCGCGGGCGCGGGCGGCTCCCTTTGGCTTCCGCACGACGGGAAAGAGGGTGTAGTCGCCGGAGCGGCACAGCCAGAGATCAGAGAGCAGGCAGCACTCCGCTCCTAGGGACTTTCGACGCTGGACCAGAGCGCGCGATATTCTGCGAATCCCGCCGTCGCGACGACGATGAACCCGTCGTCGAGCGAGCGCCGACGCCGCACGGCTCTGGAAGGGGGGTGTCGTCTCTCTCTCTCTCTCTCTCGCTCTGGGGTGGGATCAATATGAGGTTGGCTGAACGCGGGCGGGAAATTCGCGCGCAGGTCCTAGTCCTGTGCGCGAGCGCAGCATCCCTCCCTTTTCTAGCCTCCCTGCTCCGCTCCCTTTTCTCTCTCTCTCTCTCTCTCTCTCTTCTCTCTCCCGTTGCGAAGCGCGGCCGAGCGCGTTTTTATTTTCGCCCTGCCTGTGTTTACGCGACTACACGAATTCCCTCTTTCCCCGATCGTCACCTGCGTCGATGTGAGCGTGCATTAAGCAGCTCGTCCTTCGTCGGCGAAGCTGCTCTCTGCCCCGACCTCGCCTAATGAGTTTCATATTTTTCGCCCTGAATTATTTATGCCATCTGTTGTTCCACATTTGTCGCGCTTTCGGTCCCACGGCGGATTTCGTTGCATTTTCGCCTGCGAAGGCAGCCTCTTTCTGTTATTTTACGGCCGAATCGTAAATTATTGGGGAATGAGGCTCGTCGTAGTTGGTTCATTTTCGCTTTAGGATATTAATCATTGCCGAGGCAATTAAAAATTTTTACGAGCCGGGAAGAGCCAGAAAAATCTGGCTTTTCCAGAATCCTTTTCCCCGGCGTCTTTGGAAAAAATAGCCAAAGTCAGAGAAGAAGCTCCATTAATCTTGGCAGCGTACGACGTATTTATGGGCATTGATGAATATCTCGTCCCCGTAAAAAGCTCCCCCGCGAACCGAACATTTTCATAACGCTCCGGCGTACATACGTATACACGTATATAAATCGAAAAAGGAAAAAAACAATTTCAGGCCGGCCATATAATTAAATTTGCCGGAGCTATCAGCTCCGGGGGCGCCGAATAAATTGCGAAAACTATCCTCCGCCGTCGGAGATAAGGAGAAAAAAAGGAGCCAGCCGACTACTCTCGAACTTTTATATTACTTCCGAGCCTATACGTGTCTGGCCGAAACGCTCGCATGCAGGCTCGGTGCGCAGGCCCAGATCCTGCCTCCACCTCCGGCGCTGCTCTTCCCACGCAAGAGAACTCGACCCTTTGCTCTCTCTCTCTTTCTCTCTTGGGCGAGGAGCCGCCGAGAGCACGTTTTCCTCTTTTCCCCGTCGATACGAGCGAGAATTAAGATTCCTCGTCCTTCGCCCCGTTGTACTATCAGGCTGACAGCTGATCGTTTGACCTACTGACGCAATCCGCCGATTTAAAAGGCGGCAACGCGTAGAGACAATAACACGAGCAGCAGCGGCAGCAGCAGCAGCAGCGGCACAAAGGAGAAAAGCCAGCATGCCGGGAGTTTGTTGCGCGGCGGTGGCTGGTTGCGCAAGGCCTAAACCTGCACCGTAACCCACATAGAGAGCGAGCGCTTTTTAGCATAGCCGAGGCACGAGTCGCTGCAGCTGTGCCTCGAAATCTCATTTGTTGCAGCGGCGCGCGAGAGAGAGGCTGACGAAATTCACGGGCGCAGCTCTCTCTCTCTCTCTCTCCCTCCCGCCGGCGAATAAATCGAAATCATAAGCAGAAGAGCAAGTCGAGCGTGCGAAATGTCTATGGGAGCCTGGAATGCAAGTGCGCAGCCGAGGCAAAAACCTGAGACGATTATTTTCGTACCGTTAGCGAGATGTGCGCGAGAGATACGAGCGCGGCGCTGCTCCCGCTGCATAGCACTTGCCTTTTTGCCACGCCACTACTTTCGATATTGCTCGCGAGAGCTCGAATCTGTTTTCCGAGGCGCGCGGGGGCTTTGTTTTAATCAAAACTGTACGAGGAAGTGTCGCGTTATTTTTTTTTCCCTGGAAATTCTTGGCTCTCCTTTCAAAAGCTGCCGGGCGGAAAAATACTTGGTCCGCGAATGCAAAGCGTTGGGATTGCAAAGTAAGTTTTCCAACTCCTAAGAGCTCGCGTAAAATATTCAACTTTTGCCGAGGGTAAAACAATAGATTGTATCTTTCTATGCAAGCCGTCGTAAATAATGTCAACTTGTTGCGGCTAAATTACAAAGAAAATTCTATATATTATTAATTCTTAAGCGCGCCGGCTTTAAATTCGCGGAACGGCCTCTCAAACAATTGAAATAAACTTTTACGCACAAGATAAATTCGCTCGAATGTGCATTCAATTAAATTTTAAGATTCAATCAAATATTTTTGATTGGAAATAATCACTCTTTTATTGGGGATTCGATCAAATTGTATTTATCGCGAAATACCTAAATATACCATTAAAATCCACTTAACAATAAATTCGAGGCAAATAATCAATTTCATAAAAGAAAATAAATAAATCGCGATGCGTTCGTTCTCAGAACTGGCTAAATATTCTTTATCGCGGCAAAATAAACAATCCTTTGCAGAATTATTGAAATGAACGGTATACCCCGCCTTTAAAACAAGCTCCCTCCCTCTGTCTCTCTCAGCCAGCTTTAAAATACCGTCCGAAAAATGCAGAAAAAAGCAGGAGCAGCACGAAAATCCATCGAAAAAGAGCAATGACACACGCGCAGGCTGTCGCATTAATCCTGGGCGAGTTCGGCGCTCGCACATTCCGTTTCATCCTCCGGCCGCGGGAGATCCGAGAGCTCGCGGCCCAAGCATAATCTCTCTCACGGCACTTCATCACGCTAAGAAAGGAGGCAGAAGCTCCAGGAGGCCGCCACCGCCGTTTCAGGTTTCCGTCTCTCTCTCTCTCTCTCTCTCTCTCTCTCTTTTTCTTCTCTGCCTCTTCTACTTTTTTTTTTCATCTTGCTCCCCCTCGGTTTATCGCCGTGTGCGATCGCCGGGATTAAAATTATGTCTCTCATGCTAATCATAAGGGGCTCTCGAATTTCGAGGCTCATTAGGATTCGACTTGTTCGGGAGATGTATGTGGATCCTCCTGCGAAATTGTCTTTTAATCGCTTCTCTATAGACAATTTTTTTTCACTGCTGTCTGTGTGGGTGACGGAACTGGTACTTGGCGTGTGAATATGGCTGTAAAACTTGCAGAAATTTAAGCAAGAAATTTCTTGTTATTAGGTCCATAAATAATGACATTTAATCCTCAAATTGCTTACATTATTTTCTTATTGTACAAGTTTTTATGTACATGAATTTTACACGTAAAATATCATTTTATTCACTTTGTCAAATCCAATTTCGTCTCTGTCATTATTACTCCCATTAAATTGAAAATTGATCCTACATCCATACTAAAATCTACGACTCATCCCGTCGTCCTATAGATCGCTAACGAAATTAGCGTAAGCTCTCAATAAAGCCGATACAGCGCCTAATAAAACAGAGCGTTGTTTTCGCATGGCAAACGAGCTCTCGGCAGCAGCGCAACACCTCGCCGGTGGTGTCATCTCGGCGACTTTCCTCGAACTCTCCTCCCTGAATCGCCGGCGGCGGCTCGGTCGGAGAAAGCTGGTCAGGCAGATACCTGCACCTGACTCATCGCAGCCGCTCGGTGGCTTACCTCGCCGAGGCAGGGATCTACTGTGTCTGCGCCCGAGAGTAGATGGAGCCTCCTCTGCAACCGGTCCTCCGCTGCTTCTTTTTTTTTTCGGTTTACCTTATTGCACTGCGTAATCGCCAACGTGCGGACAGGAATTTACGTGGGATTGAAATTCTAGTTTTGAAAATGCCGAGTGCTGAATTCGAGCCGAGAGCATGTAACATTAGATAAGCTGAATTTCCATAATTTCAATGAGACACGGCGTTTGAAAAAGCCTCTAAAAGGCACATAAATAGAGTCGTTGCGTCAGGCGGAGGCCCCGATATCTAAACTACATCTGAATAAAAAATGAAAATTCCGCGAACAAATGGCTCTCCCCGGGATTTCTAATCGGTCTGGCGCTCCGCCATAAATCGCCATTTCCTGCACGCATTAATCTCCAGCGCGAGAAGCCTCCTCTCCGCCGTAAGCGACCGAGACAGCCGGTGCACCAACTCTCGCAGATGTGCGAGGGACAATGTTTATGCGGCGCGCGCGAAAAGGAAAGCAACATCTCATTGGACACGTCGCGCGCGAGGCTTCGTCGCCGAGTGCGCGTATATATATAGCCGGCGACTTGCGGTTTCGCAGCTTAGGCTACCCGGCTTACTCCCCCTCTCCCCCCACCCCTCCTCTCTCGCTCTCTCTCTCTCTCCCTGCCAGGCGACGTGTGTAATCCTGCACTCTTCGTACGCAAGCCAAGCTCAAAGCGCTGCATTCTCCGCGATAATGCCGAGCACTTTGTGCGAAGAGTGCCGGACGATGTGCTTTGTTTCTAATGGCTGACCTTCTTTTTGATGGATTTAAGTCTGACGCGAGGCGTAAATCTATGGTGTGTTTAGAGGGGAGCTTTGGCTAAATTGCTCAAATTTTTCGCTGGATTTATCGATTCGGGATTTAAGACGCTAATTTTCCCTTTGAGAAATGGCTCGAGGACGATGATGTCAAGTTTATTTTGCAATATTAAGGAAATTTAGCTTTCGTACCGATATAATTTATATGAAGCATTATAAGGATTGTTTTTTCATGGAACAAAATTCGACTTGAAGAAAATATTCTTAAAGATCTTCTTAATCTTAACTTATATATAAGAAAGGAAACTTTAATATTTTTTTAGATACGAAAGTACGTTTCCTAATATGTACGCTTTATCTAAGATTTTTAAACCCTATATAAATCCAGAGAAGTTAAACTTATCTGCTTGTTCGTAATCACTTGGAAAAAAGTGTCGACTACTTTTTAATCGTTAAAACTTTATGGACAAGTTAAAATTTTTCTCCTACTTCTTTATTAAAGCTACGCCCGTACATATCGACAGAAGGCAAAGGCGACTTAAAACTTTATCAGTATTAATAGTATGGAGAGCGTCGTAAAAGCTCTCAGTCATTAGCAACAAACCGAAGGAGACATTTCAGTTGCTTTTGGCATCTTAATATTTAGAGATAAAACACAGCCGGGCCTATAAATACAAAGAGCCCAAGAGCGTCCACGGCATTCAGAAGGAATAATATTTGGCCGTTTCCATTCCATCGGCGGACTGTGTCACGGACACGGCAGTCCGCGGCGGGCCGAGAATTTCGGCGCATGCAGGAATATCCATCGGGAGCAATCCGACCTGAGTGCAGCCGGTATAATTAATGCGTCTAGCGTGTCTCTTTATAACCGTCGGCCGCGCGCCGCCGCGAGAGAGCTAAAAACTCTTTCAGCGGCCCTGAGAAAATTCCAGAGAGGAAAGAGTTAATCTTGCGCGCGAGGCTGGAATTACATGCAGATCGGAACTGGCCGCATTGAAAAGACCGGCAGAGCCGCTTCGGCTATAAATGTACGAGAAAACAGTGTACGCCCGAGCGGCGTACTGTTTTTCCTTGGGCTCTAAGCCGTTTATTTGCCGATGCGCCAGGAGACTTCCGGAGAAGAAGCCCATCCAGGGGTATCCAGGGGTTATTAATAAACGCGCTTTTTTCTAAATATTTGACTCTAATTTTTCCTGATACGATGCCGATTAATTTGTTGTTGCTGCTCTCGAAATAGAGGAGGGGCTTTATTTTGTATTTTAGAAAGTTACGGCTTGTAGTAAATATTAACCCAAATCTATAAATAGACTTAATTGTGCGTATTAAGATATAGACACAAATTAATCAAAGTGGCTATTGATCGGAAATTGGGTTATCGATATAGAAAATGGTTTTCTTAATTTTATCGTAGTAATTATATCCTGCATCTGTCGTCAATAATAAAAGAGATTTCATAAATAAAGTTTTAGCTAAAATTAAGTTTTCATATTTCGCGTCGAAACAATTTCTCGAATTACCCAAGCTGAAAACAACAGTAAGTATTTCAAACTTTCATCTCGCCGAACTTAATATTGCTGCGCATAATTTACATTCCGAATTACGCTTTTCATTTACACTAAAGTGAAATAACAAATGAAAGTCTTATAGCACAGTACACAAAGTACGTGTTTTATGTAGAAAAAATTTTAATATTTCGTATGGTATCTACTTTATTTGCATCGATGCGGGCTTGTCATGTTAGTCGACAGATAAACTTGACGATTTTATACTTAAAATTCTTGCAAAATTTCACCGTCAAAATTATTTATTAAGGTCAATCAATAAGAAATAAAACACCTCCTCAGCCATTGTACGATAATGCATGAATTTAAAGTACTCATATACCAATTAAGCCGAGGAACTCTGCAATCCACGATTTGAAATTCATATCCGCGAAGCCTACTTTTCGACGTACTCAAATGCAGGGGGCGAACTTTTCAGCGAAAAACGAAAGTCACGCGTCCGTCAAGTTGCCGCTCAATTTCAAGGTGAAGCGTATATATGGAAAGCGCGAGATCGTGCAAAAAAAGTTGAGCCCCTCCTGAAAAAACGGCTGAAAAGTTTCGATGGCCGGCTAGTGCCAATCGTCACGCAGAAATTTCTATTTGCAAGTACGCAAACGTTAAATTACAATCGATATACGGCAATGCGGTAAGTCGTGCGCCTGGCTCGGCTCTCTACATTTTCCGCTTTTGTCATATTGCCGCCTACTCCCCTTCCGACGTCTTCCCTCTTTTTTCTTCTGCCCGCTGCTCGTTATCAATATTACGACGGAATTATTCAGTATCACGTAGTATTCTGAGCAAAATGCCTTTCTATTGCTTCTTATTCAGAGGAAGATGAATATTCATAATTTGTCAGAATAAACTACTTGAGAACTCCATTATCATTCCCTTTCTATTTGCGTTTTATAGAAAATACTCTGAAAATCCTCTATTAAAAATTCAGTTGCAAGAAAAATTATGACGCTAATAAAGAAGAATAAATAATTTTAAATTCTTGAATGATAAAGTAATAACAATTTACGTGGTAACTGTAGAAAGTCGAGATATTTTAATAGCTTATTTCTTCCAAGACCATAACAATTATGCAATGAACATATAATTAACTTCAATATTTAATAAATAATGTATTAAATAACCATAAATCGAAATCGATACCGCGGAATTCAATTAGTTAACTTTAGAGTTATTTGTAAGAGTAAGTTATGCATACTTCCAATAGTTCCAATACAACATGTGTCAAATTTAGCTTTCTCGAGAAATCCGAGACGACTTTGTGTTTCAGTAAAAGTGCGCTGCTTTTAGAAAGTCCATCATTCCGCCGGCTTTTCTCAATGGAAACGCATCGATTAAAGGCACTTAATAATTCCTCTGAAAGACACGCCGTTACGTAACGCTTTGTATTAATATCCCCGCGCTCGTAAAGCACACAGGTAAAGTCCAGATTCGTCAATAATACAAATTGCTTCCCGTGGCGTTGCGCCACAAATCAAAAGTCGAGAGAGCGAACCTGCCAAGGGCCTCTCTCCGGTCAATCCATCAGGAAAGAAAAGCCACGGCGGCGGCGGCGGCGGCGGCGGCGGCGCATTACCGAAAAAAAGAGCAGCTCCGCGCGTCTGGATATAAATTAACTCGAGCCGTAAATAAGTCATTCGGCTCGAATCTTTTCCACACAATCGTAGGCGTGGTTCTGGGAGCTCATCGCATGCAACGGGTTACCACGGTAGTGGAGTACCGAGTCACCATCGATCACTCGGTGACGAGTCGCTAAGCCGAAAAGACTCGCCCTCCCCCGACGAATCTTAATTCGAATAATGCGCGGGCGCCGGGCCAGGTTGCATAATTCCCTCGAATAAATCAGAATAATTCGGCCGATATTTAGCGAGTCGCGCCGATCGTTATCTCGCCTGGTGTGTGTGGCTTTTCGGCGACGATTGAGAGGCCCAATTAAATCTCATTAGTCGGATATTGGGAGCACCGGTTTCCGACCGAATTTCACAAGCCGATCGCTCGGTAGTCGGATAAAAGGATATATCCGCGATAGTCATCTGGAGGATTGAATAAAAAGAGTGACGGATTAACAGTGAGAAGTGACCTTATGAACTTGGAGACAGCGAAATTTCGAGCCGTCGAAAAAGCGCGGACTCATCGTCGTCATTTTTCACCGCGCTGCCGCGATAGAGTATCGATAAAGAATAAGTCGTCGTCGAGGATGATAAAAGGCTCGCGGATGCCGTGTGAATGTGCGCCGTCGGAGAGGAGGTTCGAACGTTCGAAATACACACAAAAAGATCGTCCCATTAGATAGGGCCCGCTCCGCAGCTATTTCTTTGTCAACGGGCTGCGCGGGAGAGGAAGCTCTCCTCTACATACCTGTGCTCTCTCGCTCCTCTCTCGTTAATACCCTCGTCTCCGTTAACGTGCATTCTCTCACACGTGCACTTTCATTGTCGCTCGCTCTCGAATATGAGTCGGGACGCGCGCTGAATACTAATACTCGCTTTTTTTCCCCTCTCCGTCTTCCGAGAGCTGCTTCTTTGACTCGAGAGCTGCGGGGTTAGGGACCGTTTTCGGAGAGGATGAATCGTGGATTGCTGTGGCTCGGGCCAACGAGATGAGTGTCCTTCTGGGACTGACTGATGTTCTTTACCGATATTTCACACAAGTTGCTGCACGAAATCGACAATGTTTGATAATCATTTTAGACGGAGGTGGCTTGCTTTGCGCGCATTGACAACTGAAAATTAATTGATTCTCGATATTGTTCTTTACGTAACAACGAGATCAAGCTGTCTGCTATTGTTGTGTAATCAAAAGGGTAATTAATTAGTGCAGGTTTTAGAATTTATTACTCCTACACACGCCGGCTTTTCATTGTGATCATTTTTGGAGATTAGATAATACGACATTTGAAAAGTTACTCTATATTTTTTTAATGCTAAGCGATTATTATGACTTTGCTCTTATTTTGTAAGTTGATCCAAAAAACAGTTTAGACATCTCGATCTTGAAATTGGCTTCTAAAAATTACGGATGATTCTATATATAAAACGTAGCTTTAATAAGGGGCTACGATTAACAGAATTATAAAGGGTCGTAAATTCATCAGGCTTAATTTTATTCCTCTTGATTCTAAATAACGAAATATAATACCGGAAACTGCTCAGACGAAATTGACTAAAAGAGCCGACAGTTAACCACTTTCGGGTGCAGAATAGAGAATTGCAAGTTATTTAAAAATGCACGTGGGTATTGAGCAAATCGATTTAACCGGCGATCATTTATCCCGGAAAAGAAAGAAATACCCTTCCGTCTCCCTTTACTGTACTGTTTCAGCTGTACTAAAAATAGTTGGCACATCAATACTTTTTAATTGGAACTTTTTGACTTTTGTGAGGTTTTCAAAGAAACATCAAGATGGCTATATTTGTTCTTACCCGGATGCTTTTCTTTCCATCAAATTAACTGATTACTCAGCTTAATGGAAAGTCAATAAATAGTTAAGCATTGAACAGTTTTTAGAATCAAAAAAGGCAGGATGTACAGACCGGTGTATTATTAGAACTGCTGTACCGACAGCTTTAGTTCGAACTTGTTACTCAGCGCAACGTTTTCCGAAAATATTTTTAAAGGCTTTACGTGGGGAGCACTTACCTTAGTTATATCAAAATAAATTTTAAATGTGATTGAAGAGTAATACTTTGTAAAGAATAAAAATAAATTTTTGAAAAAGTATTTAAAATTATTGATAAAATTAATAATCAAAATAAATAAAATCCGAAAATAAAAGAAATTCGTTTAAAATAAAACGGTAAATTAAAATAAAAACTAACCTCTTCGGATAAAGGTTTTTGCTGCAGTGCGATCCAATAGTCCCTAGTGTATGGAATGATATCCTTATCTTCGGGTAAAGGCATCAGCGGCACTTCAATCCAGCACGCCTTGGTGAAGGAACACCCGCAACCATCCTTTGATTCTCGGTGATTCTCAGCCCAGTCTCTATCGACTTTTTCCCTATCTCTCGTGCTGTTGATTTGCGGGGGCGGCGGTGGCACTGGAGGCGGCAAAGGACTCGTCGCCACTTCCAGACTGTCCGAGCTCGAGTTATGCCGTCGCGGAGGCGTGATGTTGGTCATATTTCGCGGGCCGTTAATGCTGCTCGATCCCGAGGTCGGCAGTGGTCGGTAGTGATCGGTCGGGCACTTGGAACTCGGGGGTACGGTTACGGTGGCCGTTGAGTTACCGATATTATTGCTGCTTTGCGGCTGAGGTCGCAGGAAATCGTCCAGGAGATAGAAGCTCTGGGCCCTGGCTGACCTCGTGGAGTTTGTGCCTTGAACGTGATTGCTGCGGCTGCCGATTCTGTCATCTTTGGCTTCGCCTCGCGTGTGGATGTCGTCTTCCAGCTCGCGATCGATATCCTCCTGCTGCTGGAACAGCCTGCGTCCAACCTTGGATCTGCTACCGTTGTTGCTGCTACTGCTGCTCAGTGAGTAGTCGCCGTTAGATCTGGTCATTAGCTTCGAGGTGGAGGCTGGCTGAGATAAATTAGAGTATGGGTGGCGACGACCGTAGGCAGAGTTTACGAGAAACGAGTCGTTTAGGGGGATCCTGTCGCAATCTTCTATCATGGACATGCTTGCATTGTGGTATATCGATGCCTCGGTAGATCTGGGATGACTTGAACCATTGGTATTATTACTGGATACTGAATTTGACATAGGCATTCTTAGCAGAGCTCCTAACGATCTCCATTTGCGATCTTGGTTGTTGGTGTTTGAAGAGGTGGATGAAGTTGATGCGGGAGTACTCCATTTCCGGTCGCTTGCATTGCTACGTTGTCGATCTGGTGTTAGCATACTTGAGTTAACTGACCACTTGCTGCTTTCCTTCAGAGGTGAAACTAAACTACCGTTGCTACCCGAAGTTACACCGCGGGGCCATCGGCGTTCGTGCGTTGGTGATGTAGCCAAAGAAGCAGAATTGATACTACCACCATTGTTGGGACTAGTAGTTCGTTTGCCAAATTTTGTCGAATTACTTAACTCGTACTCGTCGCGTTGCATATGTTTGCACCAATTTTTAAACAGATTGCTTTTAGAACGAAACTGAGAAGTCTCCCGTTGGCCGGAGGCCACACCGGTTTCGCGGTCACTCACAGCACTTTTGTGATCGCTTCTCGTCAAATAAGATGAGGTGGACTTGGACATGATATCTTGATCTTCGTTCCCGCCCCTCAGAATAATAGCGTTCGTACTACGTAGTCTCGGACGTGATCTTACAAATCCATAGTCATTGCTGTTATCCAGGTGGGAGAGGTCGTTAAGATCACGAGGCGAATCTCCAGTACTTAGGAACGTTGTAGTTGTAGATTTAGCTTGATGACCGATGCCACCCGGTTGCTGCGACTGGTGGTGCTGCAGCGATGACAGGCCACTGTACTGGTGCATGTTCAACTGGAGACTGGGCTGCTGGGGCAGAGTGGACGTACGCGCACGATGGGCCTCGCTGCCCGAGCCTCGTTGCAGGCAGGAGAAACTCGCCGAGTGCCTTAGGCTCGTCGGTGGATTGCCTGGTTGTTGGCTGACTCCCAACATCTTTGCAGTACGCGAACGAGTAAGAGACTTCCCGTTCGATCCCGGAAAGAAGGTCAAAGGACAGGAGCTTTTTGCCGGCGCTCGCTTTCCTTTTTTCCTATCGGGGAAAAGGGAGAAGAGCTTTTAAAGGAGGTTCATCGATGAACTACGACGCCTGGAGACGAGTCGAGCAGCTTCTTGTGCCAAGACACTCTCGCTGGATATCGCAACGCTGATGTCGTTGCAGAGGACGCGATGCTTGGCATCTTTCAAGCGCTTTGATGAAAACCTGCCGGCGCTTGCTGTACCTGAAACAGAAACAAGAGGGCGAGGGTAGGGACGAGCAACTCAAAACATAATTATGAATTAAGATTAAATAAAAATAGTGGCCTAAAAACTTTATGATATGAGGGATGAAGTGCGCTAAAATACTGAACTTAAAGGGGTCCAAGACTAGTACGTAACTACAGGAATGTTAAAGTCAATAATGCAATGTAATGACGATTGACTGATAGAATGTTGATAATGTTTGGAATGCGGCGATGTCTCATGAATTATGGGAGCTCTAGCGAGTTTATATTCTAATTTATGCGCTTTTCTAGAATCCGTTAAAGATTCGTTTAACTCGCTAGGAGCTTTTATCGGATAAAAAGCGGGGAATGATGAAAAAAAAAAAGAAAAAATTTAGGAGCTTAAACTTTTATTACAGGATACGACAGATAACATTTATTTCTTCCTCTTCCAATGTAATTAATCGAAATTGAAATAAACACACTTAATTTACATGAAGTTAAATTTTATGCGCTACGTATGTCTAGACACTACTTAAGCATCAATTTGAATTTTGGAACTTAAGACAGTTGTAATAAGCCATTATAGCAATTATAAAATTTAAAGAAGTATAAAACGCACTTGTATTTGCAAAATTATTTGCTATCTAACTACCATAAATAAAAAATTATATGCTACTCTACTATTTAATGACGAGATGTAATAATTTTTTTATTTAAAGTGTAGACGCTTAAATTCTTTATCTTCTTTAATAAAGTGATGTTGGATAACTTAACATTTCTATAGAGCGACTTCTTTCACAGGCAAATGTATGTGCACTTTCATTTTTATATAATATCGTCAAAGCCAGACAAATAATTCATAATGTGTTTAAAATACACAGCAATAAAATCAGATTAATAAACATTCGTACTATTAAACTTTCATTGAATTGAGCCGGCAATAAACAAGTATTTACTCTGCCTTTACGTCTCTATTATACCCGCGTCACATTATCCCCATCAAACGGATTTGCAAGAAATGTAGAGCACTGACGCAACGATCAGAGCACTTTACACTCCTTCTAAATCGCCCAATCCCCAAAGAGTCTCAGAAATATCAATAAATGCAGGCGGAGGTCCATAAAAACAGAACGATCGTCGATGGCTTCGGTTCGTTAAGAGAGAGAGAGAGGGAGAGAGGGAGAGAGGCTTTCTCAGCGTGCGCGGCACCTGGCAATGCTCTCCGTCTACTCGTCGTCTATATGTAGGCGCTGAGCGGTAAAAGGCGCTTTTCCAGCCAGACACACGTAAGCGAGCGAGGGAGAGAGAGAGAGAGAGAGAGACACCCACACGGCGTGCACAAGGCAAGGCCGTTCGCCGGCACACACAAGAACTCTCCCGACTGGATGCTGTTGCGAAAACCGAGCCTGCTAGCCCTCGTTCTCTACTCTCCTAAGGCTCCTTCGCGCTCTCTTTGTTGGCGCAACGGCGCGCACCAGACTGTTGCTGCTGCCGCTAAGCTCGCGGTAATTAGCTCCAAGTTCGATTCGCTCAGGAAGCTCTTAAATTTGAGGATTATCTTGCTTTCGGTTTTAGAGTATCTATTGGAGATTAATGTAGGAACAAGTTTTTGTCATTGGAGGAAAATCGGGCTGCTTTTGTCAATATTTTATCTTGTGCGAAATTCACAAATAAAATTTCGACTGCCTTCAATTATTTTGCTTATTTTTTGACTGGTATATATTCACGTTTCACTTAAAGCAGTCCCTTTGTGAAACTAATCGTTCGTTAACGTAAAATTTAAAGAAAGATGGAAGCAACAAAAGTTTTTATCCTCCGAGAAATCGAAGCATTGACTGCATTGCAATGGTTTTCAACCCTTGGATAGAATGTCCTCACTAGGATTTCGCGATCCAGGCGCTGAGGCAACGGATTACGGCAACGGAGCAAAAACTTACGACGGGCAAATATGACAAGTGGCGCGCTTTGTTTCATTGCTCGCTCGTGAGCAAGCGAGCGAGCGATTGTTCTCGCTTGCAGCGAGAACTGATTACGGGCCAGGCGCGCGCATATGTTTTTGCGCTCTGTATACTTCGGAGTCACCCGGTCGATCTAATTGGCCGGGATCTTCGGCCGGAACTAATTGCCGCGCTAAGCAGCCGCCGCTCTCTGTCTACGAAATTGCGAAAGAAAGCTGCACTGCCCGCAAGTGTTATTTCTCGAGAAACGTTTGTCGGGATTCCTGCTTAATGTTTCTATTTTGTCTGCACCGACAACTTCTTCAATTGCCTATTAAACTTTGGTTGGGGTTATTTTGTACGTATCGTTTTGGTGCCAGATGGTATAAAACCTGATCGTAACAGCTACGGTGTCATTAATTAGGCAGGATGTTAAAATACTAACTTGAAACTGGCTAACTAATTTGTTTTCCTTAACGTTTAGTTAAAAAAATAGATGTATGGCAATGGTGTGATAATTAGTACTTTTAGGTTTGTAACGAAATGAAATGAGTCAGGTGAGTGATCATTACTTCAATGTTTTATAGATCATTGGATTAATCGGAATCATGTAGTGGGACAATTGGGGCAGTTTCGAAAGAATTTCGGGCGAATTAATATTTCTCAATCAATTGTACACAAATAGCTAGCTGAATAATGATGAAACTTTATATTTGTATCCTTCATATTTTGGATTAAATCATCTGTGACCTGCTTTAGTTTAACAGAATTAGTCCAGCAAATCTTGAATCATTCAGAATTTTCTCCGAACGAATATACGCTGCTTCTAAATGTAGAAAAGCACCGACGCAAGTCGTCGCATAAAATAATAACAAGTATATGCTAAAATCACTTAACCGTACATTTTTCCACAATCGATACCGTATACATTTAAAGGTGCATTTTTCCACTCGAAGGCAGACGGCACGTTTCCGTGGAAACTTGTCTCGTCTCGGCAAAGTCAGACATGAAATTCATAGAGCCATTACCATAAAAAGGATAGCTCGTAACTAAATTAACGTGTATCGATTGGTGGATAAACGTCGGCGGCGGCGACGACGACGCATCGAACGAGTCTGCCCGGCGCGCATCCCTTGCGACGTCGGGACCCGACGGCGACGCTATTTCAGTCACGCAATGCAGAAATATTAAAATTCCGTGCCACAGCGCGATATCGTTCGCGATCGCGTCGCGCAGATCCTCGCCGTCCCGCGCAGGGCACTTCTCCGCGCGGAACCCATTGAAATTCGATATTTTTCCGCGGACGTACAAAGCACCACGGTGTGCCAGCGATGCTTTTAAGCGAGACAATTCTCGTTTACGAAAACCCGACGGCGACCGACGGCGAGGCGAAGTGGTAATTAGGACGGGAATTCGTTGGATTGTGCAAGTTCTCGGTTTTGTCGCTGTTTATAAGTCGGGAGGATTTTAGGATTAAGCGAGATTGCGATTGTGCGACGGCATGAAAATTTCGAAGTTATAAAATTAGTTTGCCGCAGCGTTTGCGAAAATTTATAAACTTTAAATTAACTTTTGAAATCTCCGCCTACATTAGTTGGAGGTACGATTTTAGCACTTGAAAAAAGGTGGAAAAGTTTGAAACAATTAGAGAGGATTTAATAAGAAGCTACATGCAAATGGAGCTGAAAACGAGGACTCGAACAGCCACGGTGAAATAATGTTGTTGAATGTCAACTGCTACTCGACGTCAAAAATAGAACGCCTGATTACTCTTTTAAACTCTTAATATATTATCAGAAACTTTGGAAGTCAGACAATAATTGTTAAACGCGAGGAAAGTTGGCTGCCTCAATTAGAAGTTGAGTGCAATTAAGGTTGAATATAAGAAATTACCTTCCAATTTGGAACAATAAAAACGATATCCGCTGAAGTGGAATGAAGCTCAGTTGTTGTTTTTGCAAAGGTTAAAATAAAATCCCGAATAAAAGTTCTTTTTCCACTCTTAGCTGCCGATCGATAAATTCACGAGAGCATTAGCATTTACAAATTCCCTGAAAACTACTGCAAGAAAGCGTATAAGCGAAGAGGCAGCGGCTCTCGCACACCTCCATAAAACGGAATTCCCGCATCCTAAACTCCAGCCTCCGCCGCTTCCTGCTCGCTGCCTCCCATCCCGTTCCCAAGCTATTCCCCGCACACCTCGCTACTTTCCCCAGAAACTCAGGCGGCACGTCGATCGTTACACATAAAACCTATTCCCCCCATCGCGGCGGCTTACGTCCTTACACGCACAGTAATGGACTTATCAAAACGACGTGTGTAGCCGCTGCGGCGATATATAGACAGATAGCAGATATACAGATAGATAGAGTGGGGCTACTGACCTTTACGGGCCGAGTGTATTGCATGCATGCACAAGTTGCCGCCTTCCTCCTTGCGCGTTTATAGTTCAGGGAGAGAGAGAGAGAGCGAGAGGGAGAGAGGGAGGTATAGAGCAGTGGCCGGCCGGCAGCGAGTCCACGGGGAGCGAAAGAGGAGAAAATAATTCACGGAGGCCGGCCGGCCAGCGGCTCGCGCGCGCGAGCTAGCCCTGAAATCGATATTCGTACTGCGGCCTGCGGTTTCTAAGCGTCGCGCGACGGCATTCGGCGGGCCCGCGATTACTGTTGCTTTCTTTTAATCGCCCCCCCGCTGGTTAATGAGCGGCTCGTTTCGTGAACGCGCGCGCACCAAGCGCTCCTTGCACGATGATTTGTGTGCTTGGCCAAGGAAAATTATTGCTTTTTCTCTTAATTGTAAGCTCGAGAGCTTGCTTATTATGCGGCAGAAAAGTTCTTCGGGGGCTCGGAGCATTGTTCAATCCTGGACTTCGCAACTCATTCTGGGGGGGGATTACGTCAAGCGTTACTCATACACAGTTCCGTTATTGCTCGGAACATAAACAATAATTTATTTTTCATAAACTACGATCTCTGTTTAGGTAAATTTCACTTCTTTGCATTGCAACAGATTTCTTGTTACGGCCATTACGAATATCTTGATAACGATCGTGCAGTTTTTTTTTTACAAAATAAGTGTGTTTTGACATTCTTTTGAATTTAACGCTTTTCCCGTCAGAGTTTAATTCGTAATTTAATTTCGGAGGATTTAATGATTTAGTGTATCGTAAATCTATTGCCAAGATTGACGGGACAAGCCTTGCGCCGTAACCTGCAGCCCAGAAACACGAAAATTATAATCCAACTTTCATCGAATTTTTCGCACAAAGCACTCATCCTATTATACAATCCAACTCAAGCAGGATTACCACACTCCGGGCCCATCCAGGAAGTGACAGATTTATTCGTCGCAAGAAGCAGGAACTCGGGGGAGAGGCGCTAAAGCAGCCCAGTTAAAATTCAGTCACCACAATTAAGCAATTCCTTACCCGCGCGTAAAGTAAGTAGCACTTCTGACGCTTCCGTCACTTTTCCCAACTCACACTCACGCCACGCCGCCTACGTTACAACAGCAGCAGGGAAAAGAGACGGGCAGCAGGCCTCTTCTAATTTCAAAAAGGAAGAAAAAAAAAACTGGCCCCGAGACACGATAATCGCTCGAAAGCATCGGCGACGGGCTTCGCAATTATCCGCGGCCGGACTTTTGCGCAAAGGGAAAAGCAGAGGAGCGGGCTTTCCCCTCGATTTATAAATCGAGGAAAAATCAAGCAACGAGCCGAGCCAAGTTATAACGCGAGGCGGCCCATTAAGGCCAACCGCGATTTAGAAATCTACGTAAGCAGAGCATACCCACCGGTCGGGCCGCCCGTTAGCAAACCCATACGCCGCTGAATTCTTCCACGCGAGAAGCGCCGCCGCCGCCGCCGCCGCCGCTGCCTTTTTCCTTCAGTTTTTTTGCCCAACGCGATATATAAAGCGATAATCTTATTGTTGCCCGCGCTGGCCCGAGTCATGCAACGATTTTGTTTCGCGCCCCGGCATCGAGCATTTTCGTAATGGACATTTTTGTGTGTATGGGTGCGCAATTTATATAGAAACGGTAATGCACAGGCTCGTCAATTAAGAGTTTTCGAGTCGCTTCCGACAACAGACACTTTCAGCGGGTTAATTGACGACTGCAATGAAATTAATGTAACGAGTTAGATTAATGAGATCAACAGCTGAACCATTACTAATTGGATTTCGCGCGCAGTAAATTGCGTTCGAATAGCTATAAATCAGCGTTAATAAATCGAAATGTAGGTGATACCATAATCTTGGAAACAGAGTATCTGTATAAGAATAATATCAACCTTAATTTTCGTTTTTGTAGCCGCCGGAACAGGTTCAAGCAATTCCATTAAAAATAAGTTTAAATCATAATTACTGGCAGATTTCTATCAAAGCCACATAATAATCTACTTATTTTTTGGGAAAGTTTACTGAAAATCTGAAAACTTTCGATATAATAACGTTTAATTTTACGAGACGCGTAAGTTGTTACTTGCCAGCAATTTCACTGACTGCACGAAAAACTAATTTAATGATCCCAAATGTTTTCCCGCTGAAAAAGTTTCCGCTGTAGGCTTTGAATTTCAAATAGACATGGGAATTTTCTTAGTAACCCGTGGCCCATTTACCAGAACACTTCCCAGTCATTCAGTCAAACGTATCTCAATGTCCATTCACCGAGCCTCAATTGAGCCGAAAACCGAGCGCTCGAAAAGAGATGCAGCCCGTCTCCGTGACTCATCTGCCCCCTTTGGCTTGCGAAATTCCGCAGGAAATCGCGTGCACACAAATCCTTCGGGGCCCGGCAATATTGTCCAGAGGGAGTTTAGCAACGAGCCTAATCAGGTTCAATAAACCGGCAAGTGTCGAAACGGCGGCGACGCGGCGACCGATGCGCGCCGCTCGTGAGTCAGCCAGTGTACAATGATTAATGTCACGCCCTGCACTCCGCTCCGCGAGCCGTGGAGCAATAGAACGGCAATCCGAAGGGTATCACGTGGCCGGCGAGCGCGTACGTGCGCTCTCCGAGTTAATATAATATAACGCGGTTTGTTAGACACGGTCTTAAGTTACAAAAGACAACGAGCGGGTTATGAAACCTGCCGCTGCCGCTGCCGCCCCCACCCCCGAGAATACCTCGAGAGAATTTCGTTTCTTGCATTTTTGCGGGAGACCGGCTAAAGTTTCGAGGGCGCACTTGGAACTTTAACTAGAGTTGGAAAAACTCTTGGCATGTGCACTGTGTGCCTCTTGGAGAGGGACAGTTTTTTCTTCTTTTGCACAAGCCGACTTTTTTTTTTTAAATACTCTCTATAAACCGCTACAAATACGTTGCGATTATTCTTTTGGCTTAGCCGCGCTAACTTTTCTCGACAGAGTTGAAAAGCCGACTTTTACAGATTTTGAAGAGGCGTCAGGATTATGGAGGTTTAAGTACTTTTTTATCTTCGAGTCGAGGTAATAAATATGGGATTGTTGGAAGCAGAAGTTTATGTAGGTTGTAAAGACTCTTTGTCTGATTGTCTTGGGAAACTGATTTTACCCATCGTTAGGGCTACTTTCTCGGAACTATGACTTGGATGGAATCGCGGAGGTTAACGATGAAGTCACCACCTACCATTATCTTAATTTTTGAACTTTGCCTCGTTAATGAGAAGCTCTTACTGCTGGAGCATCTAATCTCGACAATTACTCATCGTACAGTAATCCAGCGCTTTGTTAGCTCGGTGTTCGAGTTTATATTGATTGATGCCCGCATCTATAAACTGCCAATCGATCCCCAGGCCCAAAGTGATGAAAACGCAAACATCATCTCTGCGCTTCTCAAGGAGCTGTTAGCAGCGACTCGCGCTCGAGCACTCCGGGAGAGAGAATGCTTGACTCAAGGTTAGAGTAAACACATCTGCATCGCACTCGAGCGAATTGCAAAATCTTTGAAAACCTCTCTCTCTCTCTGCGAGCTGAATGATTTAGGGTGAAGCCACTGCCGCTGCCGCCGCCGCGCAAAATCCCCGATTCCGTTTGACGGAAAACGGCCCGCGGCCGGTTCTTTGAAAGGAGCGAGAAACGAGAAACGTTTCGCTCGGGGAAATTCGTCGGCGAAAAGGAAGGACGGCTCCAATTAGGCGGCGGACGCTCGGGCGCGCGCATGGAAAGCGTGAACTCTTTACGCGGTTATTACGACTCTCGGGAGAGAGAGAGAGAGAGAGAGAGACGTGGCTTTTCCTTCCATTCGACTCTCGTTTCGAGTCTCGTTTGAAGTCTGATGGACGCCGGGGAGAAGAAAATAGACTCGCCTAATCGTCCCGATCTTTTGTCGTGATGAACTTAATTTTCGCGAGATATCGTGCGCTTTTACCTGCCACGAAACGGAGGGAGGCGTTCGCCGGCGCACGCTTTAGATTTTATTGCACGTATTTTTAATTTACGTGATGAAATTCTTGCCGGGAAAAATATATTAGAGGTTGCGACAGCGATGTTTTCAAAATCTTTGTTTATCGCGCACTTAGATTTGAAATTTACTGAGGTTTCTGTTTGAGAAGAATCGCGTAATAATACAAACTTTAATCATAAAGTAAATTGTACTTTATTTCAGTAAACTAAACGTTCTCGGAGAAAATTTGTGGAAAAAGTAAATTGGAATAATGAAAATGTGTATTTCCACTAAAAAAACTCATATCCCTGATAAACGAATACTGCGCAAAGAGCAAAAAAAAACTGCAAAGAAAAAGACTCGGCTCTTACGAAATGGAGGCGAAATTTCGTTACGCGTCCATAATGGAAAGTGTGTTTACATCGAAGGATGCACGCCGCGCAGGAAAGTGCGCGCGGCGCGCAAGTAACCTCGGAGGGGGAGAGAACGCACACTGAAAATTCCCCGCGCCGAGGCGAATCTCGATAACGCTCATATGTGGCCTGCGCGCGCAATCCAGCGCGTCCGAAAGCGAGCGATTTACAAAGCGGAAATTTTCAGGAGTGAAAATGCGATTAATTTCCCTCCCGTATCTCGGCTCTCGAGAAAGCACTCGCGGGCACAAAGACCACATCGAAATGCAAGTAAAAAGAGGGAGGAACAGAAGCGCGCGCCGCCGCCGACGACTGCAGTCAGTCGCGAGTGAAATGGATCGGAAAGGAGGAGCGCGGCCGGCGCGGAGAGGCTGTTAAAATTCTCTAGTCATGCGTCGTCCTAGGGTATATATATATATATATATATACGCGCCCGAGTCAATGACGGGCGCACTGGCCATTGTCTACTTTTGACTCGCCCACGCTTTCGGTATGTCGGAGGAACGGCAAAACCTTAGCCGAAGGTTTCAACGACCTCGAAGTCGCTCTGCAAATTGCTTCGCTTGCTCCTCTCCTGCTGATTGCAATTTTTCCTAGGGCCGGGGCGCCTTTTTTTTTTGCAAGAAGTATCTGGCCGAAAGACGCGCAAAAACGTTTGCGGGTTTTATGGTTAGGTGGTCGCCGCTGCGACCTTCGCAGGCTTGCTTTCACGCGAATTTTTGTGCGCCGCTTTTTTTTTTACCGAGTCTACGCCGCTTTTTGTCCGAACGTTTAATAACAAAGCGATCGGAAGAATATCAATGCTGAATGATTCAGAGATGTAAAAGTACTGATTGCACCTAGTCTATACCCTTGATGGCTTTGTACATAGAAAATCAATAAACTTGAGTAAGAGCATAGCATTATTTCTCCTTTCTCAGAAATGCATCACAAAGAAGTATTTTAATTCTGAGCTAATTCACAAACTATTTCTTTGTTTATCCAACGACAACGGCAGGGAAATTTTCCCTCCCGAGCGACTCTTCCAAGGGACAAACTCTCTGTTGCTGGCGTCAATTAAAGCACGACGACATTTCTTAATCCTCTTATACAAGCTTAATCTCCGAGGAAGCAAATTCGAGTAATACACAACACACAATGAAAAGCCGGAGAGCGATATCGAGCTTGTAAAAAACGACTGCACGCAAGGCACTCCATCGATCGGAGTGGCCTTTTCCCGCTGGCGATTAAATCTTAAGGGGGACTCCGGGGTGCAGTGCGGCGCGTACGGCCCGTCCTGTCCGCGAAAGAGCGAATAACGGAGCCTCGTCGACACTAAATATAGAAGGGCTAAATTTTGCAGCGGATTTTGCAGAGAGAGAGAGCGGGGGGCGACCTTTTTCGGCGTGACAGTCGACGTTAATCCGCGCCGAGTCATTGACCAGGGAGATTCGGACGAGTAGGTACTTGTGTGCTCTCCGTTCTCCCGGCGGATGAAAGAAGCAAGGCCAGGCGCGGGTCATTGCCGCGTGTCCAACCACGTATACGCAGCTCTCTTACACAAGAAACGCGGAAACTCGAGAGAGAGATCGATACTTTCATCGCTCGCTGCCTGATGCCGATTATCAGCATCCCCGAGAGAGAGACGCACACCGTTACGATCAATCAGCGGTAATTTTATTTCTTATTCGCCCAGGAAGTGCATTCCGAATAATCCCGGCGTGATAATCGCATTATTGATATTCCTCTCCGAGGTCCCGGGCTATTCGTTACGCGGAGAAATTTTGAAAAAGACTTTACGGCGGGGAGTTTTTTAGGCGGCGGTAGGAGGTCGGATTATTTATCGCCGCCTTAAAAAAAAAAGGCTGCCGCGCGCGCTGCCATTTTTTTCGAGCAAATTTATTAAGGCCTTAAAAGGCCGGCTGCAATTTTGTTCGTTATCCCCCCCTCGGCGTGTGGGTGGCGTCGTCTTCGTCGCTTGGCAATTTCTTCGAATGAATTTTCTCGCACTCAATTAGTCGTTATCGGTTTTCACTTACAACGCATCCACTTTCCCGGGGACGGGAATAAATCGCTCGTTAATTATCGCCTATCTAGGTGGCACAATTTACCGCTCCTAAAATCGCACTAAAACATTAGCATGAAGCGCAATTTATCGAGCGCTCGAAATATATATAATTTCGATACTCCTCCCGCGTGGGTGTAGCCGCGGCTGCAGCAGAACTCGTCCGAGCGCGCGAGAGAGAGAGGGGAAAGCACCTCGAAATTCATGCATTATTTCGCGCGAACGGAGGTAGGTACACCTTCGCCGAGGCTCGCCGTTCTCTGCCGCGTGGGAGTCGCAGTCTCTTTGCTATCTTCCGGAGGAGGTGCGCTGCCTCTTTTATGCTCGCTATTAATATAGGCGACAAGTGCGGCCTGTAGGCTCTCGATTAGCGGCGATTATTATGCCGCGTTCGCGCGATTTCGGAGGCCTAAATGGAGCGTTTAATTGCGATAGAAACGTTCTGTTTTATTGTCCGGCTATAATTTTCTCGATGACTTTTGCTTTCTCGAGCGTAAAATATAGTGCAGAGAGAGAGAGAGAGAGAGAGTCTGTAATTTTGTCGTTATTCAATCGCTCTGGGGAGCGTTTACGGCCTCGAAGAATTAAATCTTAATCGCTTCAATTTGAATATTCCGGGATATTGATTTTGTTTTGAGAATTTGAAGGGATAATGGGAAAGCTGGGCTTTTAATAACAAAGTCGACTAATTTTAGCTTGTCAGCGTATTTCAGCGTCGAGGACGCTTTGTAGACGTTTGCGGAATTTTTACGATGCGTTTAAAATTGAACGAGATATGGTTAAATTTTTGTGACGCCACACTTTGTGACGGCATCTCTTAAAGTCAAAGCAAAGCGTGACATCATAAAGAAAGTTCAGGCAGCTGTGATACATTTTATATTTATCTCGTACGTAATAACTGGGCTGTGTGCACTTGTATTGATCAAGTTTTATAAAGAAAAGCGCTTGCATGTTCTGTTTTTATAGAAACAATTAATTATATATGCGCGTGGGCGGTAAAATCCGCTTTTAACTTTTTTAAGATCGGTATTTCAGGAGAGTTTTCCATCTGCCGTGCAGTGAAATCATTTACGATTGATGAAACTACGGATTTCTTAACGTTACAATTAGTCACGCACGTTGAAAACTTTTAATTCATTTAACAATGTCAAAAGGTCTTTGAAAAGATTGTGAAAATAAACAAGCTCTCTCTCTCTCACTCTCGGCGTAAACAATATATAATTGAAAATAAAAATCTATTATTTCCGCTAAAATTGCTCTCGAAAATTGCACCGCAGCCCAGGAGAAGAATAAATAGCATAGCAGTATATCGAAAGGAGGAAAAAGAAGCAAAGCAAGCGGCGGCAGGATGCTCCGCAGCCGCCAATCAGGTTCGATTTTCGCGATACCGATCGTTAAAGATACGTTAGGCCAGATTGTGACAATAATCCTCGGTAAATCTCGAGCGAGATCGGGGGCCCTCCCTTCCTCCCGCCGGCCGCGTCGAAAGTAGCACCTGTTCTTTTTCGCAAAGAGGAGCTGCTCTCGCGCTATACATCCTGCTGGGAGCGCGCGGTTGCGGTGCTCGCGCTGATTATAGCCAGGCCGTAGCCTCTCTTGTCTAATACCCGAACCCGTACGAACCGCCGCCGGCTGGAGAGCATTTTTCATCGAGCGCCGCTGAGGCCTCGGTCTAATTGCCCGAATATGCTAATTGATAATTCGGACGGGGGAACTGGCTTTTCCGTGTGGCTTTCGCTCTCGGAGATGGATGCGCTGGATCGAGCGAGCGTTTTTTTTTCTCGAGCCGATTGATGTAACGTTCGAGTTGCGCAGTGACGTCATGCCTTTTAAATGTACTCGGCTTGGCTGTCTCTCTCTCTCTCTCGTTTTGAGAGAAAGGCTAGACGGACTTTCGAGCGAGGTCTATTCAAAAGTGTGAGCTAGATTGCTTGGAAGTACGTTTTATTTATCGGGAGGAAACAATAAACAATCGGATTTTGAATTAAACTTTCAGATGAATCTCTGTGAAGATAAATGTTTGGGGGGAGTACAAAACTATACGAATGTTTCTCTTATTATACCTCTGCTATTATTCCTGTGTTTAGTAATTATAACCTTGTACAACCTGAAAATCTACAATGCTATATAGTAAAATTCGTGCTGTCCGCAATTATTCCAACATAATATAAATGAAGCAATTTTTGCGTTTACTCCAGAAAATAATTTTTGCAAGTATTCTTAGAAAATGATAATTTACAGTACATGTACGGTAAGTAAAAAGAGAGGAAAAAAAAAAGCTTTTTAGCATCCACATAACACGAAGCTCTCGCTAAATAAACTCCGGTTCGATCTCGACGGTAAAACAATCTTTCCGCAGTTCGCTCGCGCAAATAATCAAGCGTCCAATTAAAGCGCGAAAACACAGACGGGGAGTTTTCACTTTTCCGTCCAATTGAGCAGCGCCGCGGCGATTTTCCAGCGCCGCGAAAGTAGAGAGTCCCGGAGGTAATCGCAAAAAGTGCACACACGCGTGCACGCCTTGCCCTCTGCGCAAAGCAAAGCCAAAGGAAAGCCGGACCGGCGCGCGTATACACTGCGGCAGGCCTTTTTTAACAAATGCACACGATGATTTACACGCAAGAGCGAGTATACACGAGCCGGGTGCGTGCGCAGAGACGGGAGAGGACCCCCCTGCACAATTATTCCGGATCTTTCCCTCGCTTTACGACGCCGAGAAAAAGAGGATTCGACCGGAAATGCCAATAATCTTTAAAATTAATGTGTACGGCGTCATTAAAGTTTTTGCTTTCGTTTTTCGGCTCGGGAGGGAGGTTAAAATCGACGATTTGCCTGCTATCCTGTTCCTTTTTAAACGACTTAATACGTCTTTTAACCAGTTATTGGATTTTCATTCAAATCTCCTGGAAAGTGTTGAATAGATCTTTATCTGATGTTTTCATTTTCAATAACAAAGATCTAACAATGGAATCTAATTGAAAATGGAAAAGTTTAATTTAATTACGTTTTTAATGGCTTGTACTACTGGACGTACATTATTGATGAAGCTACATATTTTATTATACAGCCTTGCTGGCCTTATGCTTGCATAAGAACTTTCACCTCATTTATGCACTGTGCATATATTAATGCATCTTTGCGATAGGATCATACAGAGTTGATGGTTCATTTCGCACCGTCTATTTAACAACGGATTTTTATTCGGATTATTTTATTTCTCTATTATAGGAAAATCCGTTACAAGCTTTTAGAAAGTTGGCGTTTTTCGGTGCTCGTCCCGAACGAGCAAACCTTGGACAAGGCCATCAATTTGAGCATTTACTTGGCCGGATATAAAAGCCCCCGTGAAAGCACATTTTAATGGAAAAAAGGCGAGCAGACGGTAATCGGCCGTCATACTCAGAAGCTCACGCACCTTAAAATATGGAAGCGGAAGCGCTCTCTCTCTCTCTCTTTCTGCGCTTGACGAAAAAAGCCCGCAGAAAAAGGAAGGCAGGCAGGCAGGCAAGTGGAATCCAGAGCAAAGGGGGGCGATCTGATACGGCCGCCTCGGCGACGGCAACTCGTTAGATACGGCATACGCATTGTGCGTGTCTCCTCGACATAATACCCGAGGAAGGTCCGCGAACTTCGTCGTATAACCTAGACTAACGACTCGCAATTTGTAGAGCTGCAAGTGCCCGAGAGCGAGAGAGAGAGAGAGAGAGAGAGAGAGAGAGATAATATACGCCGATACCGCGGAGTGCAGCTGTCTTTGAGCAGAGCGCAGATCCGAGGAGAGATTAGGGCTAATGGCCGTGGAGCCCCAGCCTCGTTCTTCATAAACGAGACGATTTTTCCTGGCGACACGCGTCGGGAACTTATCGATACCGTAATATCTTTATTAATAAACCCGCGAGGAGAGAGAGGGAGAGAGAGAGAGCTATTGTCTGTTCCAGGTAGAGCTTTGTGCGTCGCGGGTCTTATTAGTCCGCTAATCATATTGACAAGTTTGGAAGGTTTCTATTAGGGGAGAGAGGAGTGCCCGCTCGGTGAATCGAGAAATTGATGAGTAGAGCCGAAGCTTTTAGCTGGAAAAATTATAATTGCTGCTTGTTTTGCTTCTGGGTCTTTAAGGAGAGTGAAAGTTTCAATTAGGTAAGGTAAAAATTTGTACAATTAGTGTAAATATAATTCAAGTGAAAAAGCGTGAAAAAGTATTAAATATAAATTGAAAAAGTAGTGAATTTTCAATCTTCCGTTGAATGTACACGCGAGAGTAAGTCGTTTAGAATCTGAAAAGAATGTAGTACTTAAAGTTTTTGCTAGAAAAATAAATTATTCAAGAAATTTAATATTTATCTTCTCAATCTGACTATTCCCCGTTATTTTTTCTTCCTCTCTGCTTTGCTTGGAGGTTTTTGAGTATTTCCGCAAGTGAAATTAACATAACAGATCAAAGATTTAGTGCGTACTGTTTATTTTACTGGAAGAATTCAGTCTTCAAATGTGTCCATTAGAAGATTAAGAGTTTTGCATAAATAATCATCTGCTTCAAAAACATTCTCAACCTCCGTCCAAATTCAATTCTGTAAAAAAGAAAAGTATTATCCTTATCTTTTAAAAAATCCCCGAAACCAACTCTTTTTCTCGTGAAAACCACTCGAAATGTCGAGCACGTAAAGCACACGCCGCCGCCTCACAAATTTTAAACGAAAATCTTCTCCCCTACACCTCGCGGCGCACACACCGAAAATAGCTCGAAATCTGGGCAAGGGTTGAAAATTCGTCGACTCGCCTCAAAGTCTCGTCGAGGCGGCCGCGCAGTCACGCATGTCAATAGCCGCGGCGGTGTCTCTTTTCCCTCGCTTACCCGCGCGCGAGAGACGTGTGCGGGTCCGCGCTCGGGAGAGATTCGTATCTCAGAATTTAATGTCGACGGGCACACGTGCCGCCGGTGATTGAAACCCCCCGGGAGAGAGAGAGAGAGTCACCCACTCGAATCGTAAGCTCGCCGCCCGCATCGCCGAGATATAAATCACGCAAGCGATGACCCTTTTATCGCGATTACGCCTAGGCTCCCCCTCGCCCCTCCTCGCCACCCCCCTCGGAGAGATGAATTTTTCAAATTTCGCGAATGCAGACGGGCTGTACTCGTGTATAAGTAATGTTGCAGCGAAGGGGCCCCCCGATCGAGGAGCGCTCGATAAATGTGTCGCGCGAGAACCAAAGATATAGTGGCTGACTTTTGCTCGTTGTATTGTGCTCTCAGAATCTCGTGTGAAAGTGGAGGTGTCGGGAAGGTTTTCACGCGGAGGGCATTCTTTTTGCGACGAAACACGAGTTTTTATCTGCATAAAGAAAGATAATACTTTAAATCTGAAAAAATTATGCAATAAAATACAAAGCAATATTAACTTTTGTAATGTGTCGGAATAAAAAGAATTTTTTTGTATGAATCCTTTTAGAGTATCAAATTTAACAAGAAATTGGCTAATTAATTGCCGTCGTAAAAAAGTTCTTATGTAAATTTTGGCTATTCAAGCTCTCAAGTTTAATTTGGTCATTAAGCTAAAAGTCTACGTCAATGTTGACCAGTATTATTAACGAGTCCAAGTACAAGAACAACTTTAATAATTAGCCTCTCACAACTAACGACGGTCATGAAAAAATGAGCTATCAGACAGTGCCAATGAGCAGTTCATCCGACTTGCTCTCACGTCGAGTGCAATCAGTTAAAAAAAAGCCCACATTTTTAAAGCGTAAAAGCTGAAGCTCCAGTTTATAAGCTTAATTATACACTACTTTCATTCGCTAATACAAGTTTAGAAAGAATATTTTCTCACGTTTGGCTCGTTTATGCCAGGAGGAAAATTGCAACGGTAATTTCCATTTTAAATATAAGCAACTATTCCTGCCTTTTAGCAAATAAATGACGAAAAGCGTTAAAGTAACGCGTTCGCGCGGGCTTTTACGCGAGGATTAATTCTCTCGAGTTATGATAAATAAAATCACCCCCCTCAAAGGAAGCAGCAGCACCGGGCCGGCGCAAGAATGCAATTACACGCGAAGCGAACCTCTTTTCTCTCGGTCTGAAGAAAAAAAAACACAACGTTTTAAATCAAGTGTATCATGGTGCTGCGGAGCAGCGGGAAAGATTGCCCTTAATTGGGTGGATGCGAGGGGGAGCATCGCGTCAGCGAGAGCGGATGATAGGCCCTACGGCCTCTGGTGTGTACATAATGGACAATTACGGCGCATTTATCAACAGGCCTAGGCCTATCGGTTTCGCGCAGAAACTATGTCGCGTTTGCGTAATCGAGGAAGCGAGGGTACATAATGAACGAGCAGCGGCCTGCGCGTAAAAAAGGGAAGCCCCCGCGAGAGAGAGAGAGAAAGAGGGAGAAGCGAGCAGAACAGCTGGGGAGCGTCGGCAAGGGCAGTAAACTGTGCTAGCCGGCGAATTCCGAGCGTTTCAGAATTAAGTCGGGCATTATTTATCGCTTCTCTGAACAGCGCCCCGCGTAATGACGCTTTTTACCCGGGGATTCACACGACTCGGCGGAGGCTGCTGCTTTGTTTTATCGCACCGAGACCTATATTATATGCAGATACTCTCTCCCTCTTTCGCTCCGTACTCCCTGGGTTCGAGGTTTGGGTTATGTAAGCCACGATTAAGGAAGTGCACACAGATAAATCGCGAAAACAACGGCGGACTATGAGATAAGAGGTGCGCGTGCGTCTGGAGACATCTATCTTTATTGTGGCTTACATGCAACGTTTCTTATTAGAGCTCGCTGTAATTCTAGCCGGAGTAAAACGAGAAAGACGGACGACTGTGCGCAGTTCGTGAAAGAGAGATTAATATTGAATCGAAAGGAAAAATTGATACGGCGAAACTTTAGTGAGATCATTCGTTTCGCTTGGGTAATATAATGGCGCGTTTTTAGAAACTGTTAATACGAGTCAATTTAGTCAATTGCGTCAAAAGTTGATAAAATTTTAAATAAAAATGCAAGCGTAATCGAACGCTGCCCAAGTATTAATCCACTCGAAAAATTGTAGAAAGCTCAGCTAGTAAAGTTGTCGCGAAAGTGAAAGACCCCGGCTTACAGCGAGGGAACGAAATTCCCCGAATGCTCGAAAAAAAAGTAAAACCATGAAGCACGTCCCGCAACGAGTTTCGCGAGGCGTAGTAGGAAGAAGCAGCAGCGGCGGCGGCAGCGGCAGCTAGAAATAAAAGTGAAGAAGCAGCGGCAGGAGCAGCAGGAGCAGGAGCGCAGCAGCGGCCGAAGAACCGGGGCGAAAGTATATATATATGCGCGGAAAGTCGTTGGCCACATCGAGCGCACGCCGTGCAAACTGGAAACGTAAGTCTCGGCCGCACTGTTGTATCTCCTTCACGGACTATAATGTGATGGTAGGCTCCTTCTTTCTCTCTCTTTCTCAGCCGAGTCAAATATATATATATATATAGACGCGAACGCGTATAGGATATACCTGTGCTAGCGTCCGCTCTATCCAAACATTCGTGACTAGGAACTGCGGGAGATTCACTGACCCATGACTTCCACTACCTACCTAAGAAGATCGAACGGAACGGAGAATTGCTTTTCTCTCTTTCTCTCTCTCTCTCTCTCGCTCTCCGCCTCGACTCTCGGCAAGGCGCAACCTGTACACACTGTACAGTGCGGTCTTTATAGCGGTACGAGAGCCGCGAGATCACACCCAGACTCATTCGAACGCGGCTACTCCCACGTATTACTCGGGAGCCTAATTTTCGAGCCTTTTCACCGATTGTGCCGACTTTTTAATTAGCATGTAGAAACTTGACGACAGCTGCTCCGGAATTTTCACCGATTTCTTTTGTTGCGCAACCCTCCATTTTGATCGTGTGAATTTTTTCGAACGAAACGAATTTCTTTCCGGGAAATCTTATTAAAATTAAAGCCATTAGAATGTTGTGCGCATGATCGAAATCTGGTAGTTGTTAATGTCCGCGTGTCATTAAAAGTCAACGTAAAATTTCGTTCCAGTAATTCAGGGACTTAATTGATACCGGCATTTGTTTACCGGCGAGGATATGCAAGAAACGTATCTTTTATGACCCTGGCCATGACGTATGCAGTTTCAACCGCATTGATTCATTATATAATTTGGCCGACGTCTCGGCCGGCTCGGCTCTCTTGCGAGGAGCCGAGCTCAAAAGCAGACTTTATACCTTATAAAATTGGTTCTCGCAACTCACGAGAGCTCCGCTCTCGCGAGAGGGTTGCATTAATGTCTCGGCTTTTTTCCGGAGACGGAAATCCCCGGGAGAGAGAGAGAGAGAGAGAGAGAGCAGCAGCAGCTGAGCGTGCAGAAATTTCACGAAGCGACTGAAACGTGGCATTAATCTTGGCCTGCTATCGTCGAGAGCCCCGGAAAGGAGAAAATGATCCGCGAGCAGCTCCTTGTTTACGCGAAACGGCACGTGAAATACGAGCATCCGAATCCGGCGAGATGTGCGCGCTCCTCGTGACGTCCGCTCGGTCATCGGGAAAAATGCGGAAATTACGAAAGCGCGGCGGCGTCTCTCTGCCTTCGAGAAAACGGCATCGACCTAACGCAATCCATTCACGGGAGCGAGTCCTTGATGCTTTCCTCCTTTTGTGCTCGTTCTGGCCGGGCACAAAAAAAGAAAAAAAAAAAACGACGCCGAAGATACACTTAAATGGTAATTTAACGCATTTTTTGTTATCCCTCGCGAGGAGAGAACAAAAGCGAGTTTTTGCGCAGCGCGGAGCGCCGTGTCACCTGCGGCGCGAAAGATATGCCTCGCTCTCCGCGCCAAGGGGGTTTAAGAGAAAAAGGCATCGAGAGCTATTCCCTCGTAATGACAAGTCATACGCGCGTCCCTCCGCGCGAGAGTTCATTCCTCCCGCTCGGCGAGTACGAACGCGCGCCGAATTTACAGCGCCTAATGAAAATCCGGCGATTAAATTTATTGACCGAGCTCCATAAATTCCAAAGTCGGCCGAAAAAAAGGGACGCGCGCGCGAGAGAGAGAGAGAGAGAGAGAGAGAGGAGCCAAAGGGGCTGTAAAGTGCGATTCCTTACTGCGAGATTCCGGCGTGCCGTGAAAGGTCAAGGCGCATAAAGAAGCGAGCGGCGGCGGCGGAGGAGAGTTTCCAAATACAAATAGCCTAGGCAAGAGAGCAGCCGGGCATCAATCATCGCTCTCGCGGGGAGGCTTTACGACACTCGCCCGGCGTTAATGATAATAATACGCGAGGAGGGCATTAATTACCGGCGGATAATGCGAGCCATTAGGGCCTCTCTCCGCGAACGGGTTCGCGACGAGAGCAGGTCCTGCGCCAGCTGACCTTAATAGGGGCCGATCCTGCGATCGCACCCGCGTTCATCTTTCGTCACTGGCTCCGGGCTTCTTGTTTTTTTTTCTTCTTTTTTGGGAGATCGCGTGCCAATTAATTTATAGCTTTGCGAAATCCGCTTTGTTTACGAAATATATGGCGTGTCGGGGGCGATTTATTTTTAGAGGCTGCCGCGCGGCGGCGGCGGCGGCGGCGGCGCACGAGATGCACAAATAAATCAGTTTTCTTTTCACTTTTTATAATTGAAGCGAACGTTTAAGTACCGGCCGAGGCGCTTAAATATCCTTCTTTTTCTTATTATAAACAGGTTACAGACGAATAAAACAACTGATTAAGAGTTACTAGCGCTTCGCGTTAATCGTAAAAGCTTTGATACCAGTTCGCATAATCGTAAACTCTTATTTCATAATAAGCTTTCGAGAGAGAGAGAAAAAAAGACGCGCGCGCATCGAAAAATCTTAAAAATTTAATGCAATTTCAGGTTTATGACTCAGCGCCATTAATCAAAATTTAGCTTAAACGAAATAGCCATCGATCCCGTCTCTCTTTTTCTGCGGCAGGCGCGAATCCGGATTTCTCTTTTTGCGCTCCGCTCGTAAAAAGACCGACCGACCGAGAGAGCGCATCCTCCGAAAGGAAAGAAAGAGGCCCTCGCGATTAGTCTACTACACACATATCCTCTCGGCTGTACGCATTCCGCGAAAACGTTAATTGGCACGGAAAAAAGGGGGCTCTCCCCGTGGGATATTCGATCGGCGCTCAAGGACCGCGGACAGATAGAGACTGGTGCATTAAAATAGGAGCGCCCCGCCATCTTTCGCGAATCTTTATTGCCTCATTGTTTCGGGCTGCAGGGCGCAGCGACGCCGCCTCAGCCGCCTCAGCCGCGGATCTCTCGGGCCGCGAGGAGAAATTGCGGCGCTGAATAATAAAGCGAATCTGGCTTTTAAGGATAGTCTTAATTAAGGAATTACATTGTAGGAGAGACACGAAGTGCGGTGTATGCATAAAATTGTAGCCGCGGCTTTTTGAGCGGTCGGCAGAGGCGCTTAGAAGGTATACGTACGTGTAAGATACGTTTATCGTCGAGGTTTTACATTCGGCTAATTTGAAATTTAGAGTTTTGCGAATAAATCGAGAGGCGGAACTCCAGACAAAAGAATTCCTCGCCTCGTGCGAAGCGCGGAGGCAAATTTAACGGTTTAGAATTCACGCTCATTTGGAAATCTTTCGTTTAGTTGAGAACGGACTCGGACGTTGCAGAATTATTCGCTTTTAATTAGCGACGAAAAATTGCAGCTTCGACAAGTAATTGACGCTCGAAAGCAGCTCCCGAAAAAGTTAAAATTCAGCGAGCAAAAAGCAGCGGCTCATGCATACGCAAACTCATTACCCGCTTTGCAACGCCCCGACGCTCGCCTCCGCCGGGAAGCTTTGAAATTAAGGGTCCGTCGCCCAGAAACGCAACGATCTGCCGGGCGCATTATGAATGCACGGCGTCGCACTCCATATATATTAATAAGCCGGGCGGCGTTGTGAATGAAAAGAAGCTACTCCGCGCCGAGCGCGCTCTGCCCGGAGAAGAACACTCGTGACTCCGAAAGTGAGAGGCGCGAGCGAGCGAGCGAAGCCTTTAGCGTTTGCCGGCCGCAAAAAAGAAATCTCGCCGAACACCTGCTTCCGAAATTCGAGCGCCGCCGCCGATGGCTCGGGCTTTCTATGACTCGGGGCCTTTGTCTCTCGTCGCGTCGCCCGGTATACTACGCTCAACTCACCCGATGCGTCGCGTGGGAAGTTTTACCTGCGTCGATCGGGTTTTTATATGGTACCCCTCGGCACCGATTGTCCGACAGATTCGCATGAGTAAACGCCGATTTTTGGCCTTTCATTATAACCTGGAAATTCTCGAGCCCGGGCTGCTATAACTACGTCGGACTTTGAATATTCAGATTTATACTAGCGGGATTTTAAATTTAGATTGAGCTTCTAATGCCGGCTCGATATCGGCTGTAATGATTTTTTTTCGAGCTTGATTTTCGACAATTTATATGCCGTGCGCTCGGCTTTCTAAATATAAATCATGCCTTGGTAATTTTATTTTAAATACAATGCACGAAATGCGTAATCGGTATATTTAGATATCGAGCATTATTCAATAAATGAGACATTGTATTGTAGAAAAATAATTCACCGTCGCAACTTTGACGATCGATCGATGACGGATTCTTTCGACGATAAAAAAAATAAAAAATGTTTTGATAGTTTGTTTTACAAGCTCGAAATTGCGCATACAAACGTAAATTTAATAATGATTCAGACATAAAATTTAAAGCCCGCCATTATCAATCAATAATCGAACAACAAACCGTCAAATTATCGAGAATGAATAGTCGCGCGGTGTCAACCGGTTTCCGCGAATCGGCAGCGCGGCTCGCGCGTAATTTAAACTTCGATTATCATAATTTTTGCAGCCGTACCTCCGCATTATTGCACCTGAATTATACTTGACGTTCATCGTCCGCCGAGCAGGTTTGTGCAATCCATTACAAAGGCAAAGTTCTTTCTCCGCGCTCTCGGCGAAAAATTGCCAGCGCGCGGCCATAACTTATTGTCTCGGCTGTTCTTTCTTTTTCTCTCTTCCCCCCCCCCTCCCCTTCGTCCGCGACAAAGCGTATAAGGCAGCGCGTCGTAAAGAAAACGAGATGCTCTAATCTCGACCATTAAGCACAATCACGTCGTGCGCCAAGGTCGCGAAAGCGCCGCCGTAATTATATGCAAATGCGGGGACGTTCGGCACTCGAAAATTGGCATACATTTTATGCGCAGAGGGGTTAATGAAGCGGTGATACTCCGAACCTTGTGCGCACCTCGCGCTGTTTATTTAGCGCATAAAATTATGCAAACGACTGATCATCACGCGATTTGCTCTCCATCTTTCTTCTCTCTCGCTTTTCTCCGACCTTCTCTCTCTCTTTCTCGCGCGCGGAGCTGCAGGAGGAAAGTGCCGAGGAACCAAGTGGCCGTTCGTAAAGGAGCGCGACGAGCGCTGGATGAAAATGCGATGTCTACGCAAATAAAGCCGAAACGATCGCGCTTATAAAAGCGTAAGTATTGACGCCTGGGAGACGTCGCGTTATTTAAATTCTTGCGTGGAAATTTGTAATTTTAAATTTAATGCACTCGGCGTGCATAACTTGACATTGCGTGTATACTTTAGCAGGTACTTTAGCTCCGAGACTTTTTTAAAATATTTTAAGACGCTGTAAAATTTTAATAAAAAATCATTCAAATATCTAGCAGTGTAATGACTTTTATTTCTGCTCTGCTGAATTACTTTCTCAAGGAAAAAAAAATAAAATATTCGTTTGAAAAGTCGCTTGCACGAAAATATATTCAAAGAGAGTCGGCTTTAGCATATATTGGTTCTGGTGTTCCCGCCGCTTCGGAAGATAATTAGGGAGGTCGCCTGCGGATTTTCGATGTGTAGCATAACGACGCTTGACATCAGAGGAGCGAGAAAGAAACGAGCTCAGGGCCGAGCGGAAATTGCGGTCAATTTGGCATATGGCTTATTGAAAATAAAAAAAAAGGCTAGCTCGAGGAAAGTATATCCGAACCCCACACAGAAAACTACTTCAAACGTAGCACTCGAAAACGTGTTTAAATTACGAGCGGTAGTTCTATTTTTAAGCGAAAGCTTTCACGGTCGTAATAGTAGAACCTTAAACTTTTTCTTTTTTTTTTTTTTCACCGAACGCTACTCCACTCGGCCTCCCGCGCGATGAAAAAAATGTAACTCCTCGTTTCCGAAGACGAAAATACATCCCGCTGCGAAAATTGCGTATTCAGCCTCGTGACATTGCAATGAGGGACTGCTTTTTCTCCTCCGTTTCGTGTCACGGAATGCCGCCGCCGCCGCCGCGTAACTCGGACTCGACTTTGAAGAAAATAAGAGAATTAGTTCCTTTTCACGCAGCGCGGCCATTTCCTCTCGTTGCAGCTAATCGATTGAAAATCCTTGCCCCCCGTCCAACGCACTCGAGAACCTTTCGGTCCCGTACGGCGCGTCTAATCTCAAGCAACGGTATAATCGTCCTCCTTCGGCGGGCTATCTTATTTAGGAGCTTTTATTGGCCGGCGCGCGCGAGCCTTCCTATGCAATTATCACATCGTATCATTAACCCGCGATAAATCCGGTGCAAAAATGCCGCGTCCACCGGACGCCGCTGTCCTTGCCCGGTGCATAAAAGACGGAGAGCAGCAGCAGGAGCAGCAGCAGCAGCAGCAGCGGAAAAAGGGAGAGGAGATCGCGTGGATCGATTGTTAGCACGCGATCGACGCACACACGCGAGAAGATTAGGCGCCGCGGCGAGTCAATGACACTCTCCGCGGCGCAGCTGTGCGCGTTTTCCTCCGCTTCTTCGCCCTCTTCTGCGACGACGACACGCGCGCATATTTAGGGCCCGCATATACCTGACCGCCGCCGCCGCCGCCGCCAAGCGCGGAGAGACGAGAGAGAGAGCGGGAATGTCTTCGGGGAATTCGCGCGCGCCGGAAGTCGGGAGGGGAAGATCGCCGTGCGGAGGAGCCGAAATTTCGAAATGCAAAGCACCTTTTTTGCCCTGGGATTCGTCTCTTTTTTAGGGCTCTCCGAGACTGGGAACGGAGAAAGGATGGGAATCGAGATTGGCTGGTGTGCCTCTTTGTTTGATGAAGACCTGATTCTAATCTGACTTCAGATCGGGTTTAGGGGTTCAATTTAGAGACGTTATAATTGCTGGGGACTTTTTATGGGTTAATTAAGGAAGTGCATCGTCTTATATAGGTCACCAAGGTTTTTATTACGCTGTTATGACGAAAGTTTCATTCTTTCAGATGCATTTTCGTACAATCCTAGACGCAGCTTCGCAACAAAGGCCATCTTCTTCTGCATGAGAATTCACCTTTTTCTCATTTACATCGGCAAGATTATAAATTGGTTTTCCTATTTTGAGAGTTCTATAGACAGAATAAATTTCGGTGCCTAATTAAAAAGCTATAAAAACGCGTAAAAAAGGAGGCTCAGGATACACAAGCGCCTAAAATTAGAGCCCGAAATTCTCTCTGAAAGCGGAATGGCTTTTCATTCCCAAGTATAAACCACACGCATCCCCCCAGTCTCCCTCCTCTCTCAGCCGAAATAGCTCGGCCGATGACGGGCTGCATCGACTCTCTCTCTCTCTCTTCCACCAGGCCAGGCATCCTCTTCCCTCTCGCAAAGACAAAGGAGAGACAGATGAGTCGCGCGCTGCCTTTTTTCCTCCTCTTCCGCGCGCGCTTACGACCGTGAATAATTTCGGCGGAGCTGCAGGCTCCGCTCGGAATACAAAGCCAGAGTAGCACTCGCATGTAGATGACCCGCGCACATTCCTCCGATAACGTGCGAATGTCTCTCTCTTTCTCTCTCGTTGCATAACGGTCGCGCACACCTCTCTCTCCCTCGCCTGGGAACCGCAGCGGCGGCGGCGGCGGCGGCGGGCGTGCGTTAGTTTTCGACGCGGCGCTTATTCATCGATCAAAACAATTATCGTTCGAGCGACGTCACATGCGTCTATGAGCGATGCTTTTCTCCGGAGGAGCGACGAATCTGATACGATGACGACGCGTGGCTTAATCACCCTCGATAGATCAATTGCAGCGGCGATTGTTTGTTCCGTTCGTCGAGAGATTCATCATTGTTTTTAGGAAACACACGTGACTGACTGATGAGTAACGTGAACAATTTCTAGAGTCAATGTTAGGAGCAGGAACATTTTACATTTTTCAAACTGGCTGTACGAATAAACGGTATATATAATTATGAAGACGTGGAAAAAATCTTGGCTGAAATTACAAAGTCTATTTTCAATTAAATCTAAAGAGTAATAATTAGAAGCGAAAAAAGAAACTAAATCTTTTTGTAGCCAAGCAGCCATTTGAATTAATATACTAAAATTTGCCTCTGACAGCCGGTAATTAATTACGACTCATTAGCCGACGAGGAACAACGCGCTCCACCGAGCTTAAAAGTTCACCGTATAACTACTTCTTTGAAAGCTCGAGCCCCGGCAAAGCTCTCCTCGCTTCGAGAGATGGCAGCAAAAGCGTGATGTATTCCTCTCCCCCTGGATTGATGATCCGCATTATTCAGCGGCGAATAAGTCATCAGAGCGGGTAATTGGAAAAGCGCGGTAAATAGCGCGGCGATTAATCTAAAGCGAGGATCTTTACCCGGGGCCCGAAAACCGAGAGGAGCGAAAAAAGTGCGCTCGCGCGAGCGACCATTAACGCGCCGCCGTCCAATTAACACGGAGCCTCGCCAAAAAGAGCAAAGGCGCGCGAGCCACGAGGAGAAAAATTCACTCTCTCCCAACGGGTCTCTCTCTCTCTCTCTCTCGCGGCGCGTCGCCGCGCCGGCAAAAACGATTCTCCTCCCCGCTCTTGCATAATTTGAGCGGCGCGCGCGCGAAAAAAGGGCCTCCGGGAGAGAGTTTTCGCGGTTCTCGAGATGGTTCGGCGTTTGCGCGTGCGCCGGCGATGACCGAGAATTCATTTAAATATAGCGGGGGAAATAGATCGCTGACCCAGTGATCTCATATTCGCTCTCTTTCGGACGCGGCGTTGCATAAGCTTTATTTCTCTTACTTTGGGGAAACCGAAAGCAGTTTATTTTCGCGGCCCTCTCTCTCTCTCTCTCTCTCTCTCGCTGCCTGTGTACGAATGCGCCTCAAAATAAATATCTGTATAGTCTATCTTTATGGCTTGACTGACAAGGCCGGAAATTCGGGCAATTCGCGCTTATTAGTGTGGGAAAGTTAAGTGTCTCTCGCTTCTATTTGCCGTTTCTGTAACTGTTTTATGTAAGGAAAAAAGATTTTTGCGCTCGCTCTAAAATTCCTTTTTTTTTTTTTTAAATTGCGTAATATCAAATTAAGTATATAAAGATTCGCAATGAAAATGTTTGATAAAGGATCGCGAATTTTGAGACCAAAAAATTTTAGTACTCAATTTGCATGCATGAAATTTTATAAAACGCATAATAATTTTAGTTGAAATTTCTTAGATTTTCCATTTGTAATAAATTTAATCATCTTATCAATTCATGTAATACTTGTATCAATATTCGTAAAAGTTTCCCCACATTTATTCACTCCAAAACCATAAATGTTGAAGTTGAGCAATGAATCATCGAGCCGCAGCCCCAAATCCATAAAAACGATCGGTATCTAAAGAAGCCATCAGCGGCGCAGAAACGCATTTCGTAGCCGCGCGCGTTTACTACTTCGCTCCAAGACAAAATATCTAGAGCGGCGAGAAATTTTGCGCAAATTCGCAGCTTCCTCTCTCAGGCAGCAGCAGCAGCAGCCTCGGAAGGGTGCAGAACGTCGGCCTCCAGCCCGCGCGACGAGCTCGAATAGTGTGTCAGGGCTCGCGGCGCGATTATAAAACGCATTATACGGCCTCGATTCGCCGAAAGCTTGGGCCGCGCTCTCGTCGCGGACGGTCAAGCTTGCCTCCTCTAACTCGGCGCGTACTTGCCCGCGTACGGTCTCCCGCTCCGCCTCGGCGAAAGGATGAGCGCGCGCGCGAGTCTCGCCGTCTATTTTTACCACGGCCGCGCGGAGCAGCCAGTTCGCTCGCTCGGATACTCTCTCCCGATGCCTATCTTCGTTTAACACCGCGTGCGTGTGCCCCGAGGAAAAAAAGCCCTTCGGAGCCTATACGGCCGAGCCGTGCGAGTCTCTTTTGCCGTCCCTGTGTGTAAGCGCGCGTACGTGTGTGTGGAAGGTGTGCGCCGCCTGCTGCTGCTGCCGCCGTTCAAAAGGAGGAGAGGAAAGAGCTTATGTGCGCCTGCTGCTGCCGCTGCTGCCTTTCCTTTTTTTCCCCCTTTTCTAGTGGCGTAACGAGAACTTGCACGACTCGCAGAAAAGTCCTTGCCGAGTGCTGAGGAGATAGAGAGAGAGAGACCGGAGCGAGTTTTTCGAGCGAGCTTCATTTTTTTTTCCCTCTTGCTTTTTGGCTCGTGGCGCTTTTGGGTCGCCCGACCAGGGCTAAGAGAGGTTTTCGGAGGGAAACGTCGACGACGTTTTTGTGTCAAACTTGTATGTGAAGCGCGTCTTTTGTAATTGTATACGCGCTTTTATTTTTTTCACTTCGCTATCGAATCAATCTCCAAAGTTCAAAAAACTGCCTTCTAACAACACTGCTTAGAGATGGTGTTTGAAGGCAAATTGAAAATAATAAGCATTACAAAAGAAACGTGCGAAAAAGCATTAATTAGACACGGCACTTAAAGTGTTTTCTCTGCAAAAGGCATACAAACGGAGGCAGAAAAACCTTTAGATCGCTCTATGGGTAAACAATTTCTCGGGGTACGTATAGAAAAGCAGGCGAGCTCCTGCTTGTAAACGAACCTTATGCATACCGCATTGAATAATTGTGCCGGGCGAAAAAAAAGCAGCCAAGAGCGCAACGCACTCCGAGTATATATATATACGCATGCGGAAGCGGCTCTTGCACTTGTAAGCGGTAACGATATTCTTTTGTTGCTGCCTAACTACATAAGCAACTCTTTAATCCTGCTAACTGTTTGTACACAGAAAAGCTCTTACTTAACGGCCGAACGAGCGAACAAAAAATTTATTGTAACGAGAAAAACTGTGCGGAGCCGCACAGAAGGCTGCCCAAATGAATTACATTTTATGGAAACTTTTCCTTCCAGTTTGAGAGTTTGAAGTTCTATACTTTTCGCATTTAATCAGATCTTCTTTGAAATAAGCATAGAAAATTTGTATTTCGCTGGTCTTATTAAACAAACACTTGTATAAAAGGGCTTGAACAAATATTACACTGTATGGCTTTGTAAATCTTCGCAATCTTCAAATAAGCTAAAGTGAAAATGAAACTGTAAACCTTCAAGTAATGTGCATTAAAAACTTTACATACATTTAATTTTTACTATTATCTGCTTTAAAAAATGCTGCTTTTCTGGAATACATTATCTCTGCACATTATAAACTTGTCCAAATAAATTGAAAAATGGCTTACATTTCCCAGTATTTTCTGAAATTTATTAAATTTAATTATCGCTGTAAAAAAAACCATAAACTTTCTTCGGTATGCGCACAAGCTTAAAAATTACTTTTATATACAAGGTATCACATTGTCGTGCAAGAGAAGGAAAAATATTAAACGCGGAAGGTAACGTGTCCTCCTCGTAAGATATACAATAAAAACTTAAATTTTTTACGCCGGATTTCACGCGCTCGCGGTAAGGAGCTTATTTCAGTAAAAAATCTTTCCGAATTTGTTAAAAACTGGATTCAACTTCAAATATATGCAGCTGCGAATAAAGGAGAGCTCCCTGGCGAGAGTCCACGCTGATGACTTCAGTCCAATGCAGATAAAGTATGCAGATAACTTCTGCGTCATTTGGCTTTACAAGCCCAAAGAGGAGGCGAAGTTACTTCAGCTTTCTACAAAAATTATGGCAACGAGCCTGGAATCGCGGCACTCGACGCGCTCGGAATGCCATAAAAAGGTTTTTAATTTAATTTTGCTTTTAGGAAATACGAAGAATTTCGCTTAACGTAAATATTAGAGATGGGCGTTTAGATTTATCTCGATGAAAGAAATCGGGATACGGCGAGAATCGTGTATGGAAGTGCGGGATTTGCTTGTAATTACGGGTAAGAATTGCACAACTTCACGGTAAAAATTGCAATGATTAGGCTGATTTTCACCGTGAAGTTGGGTAATAGTTGCCATGACTGTGGATATAACTCGACAGCAAATTATTATGTGAAACTGTGTCGACTTGAAATTAAAAATCTTTCTTTTTTTTCTCACTTTAAAAAAGTATCATTTTTCAAGTTTCCGAGTGCAACGAAAAGAAACGAATAGCTGAAAAAGTGTTTCTCCTCTCCTCGCCAAAGGCACACCAGCGATTTCGTCGAAAGAACTTATATATCCCCCCGGTCCCAAACCCAAGCCGACCTCCAAGAGCGTCCGGCGGCAGCTTCCCCAAACTAGAAAACTAAAAGTAAAACAGTTCGGAGCTACCGGCCGGGCCTGGCGTCCGATCGGGGCCGCGTCGTCGCTCGGCGAGCGGCGAAGCCGAAAATATGTGTCACCGCGGCTTACAGTCTTCGGCGTCGGCGCTGCACTAATAAATACACTCCCCGGCTGCTCTCACTCCCAGGCGCCGCTGTAATGAGCTTCTCTCTCTCTCTCTCTCTCCTCTCGCAGGGACGGAAAATAAGAGCCCGATACGCACGTATACGCGTACATATGTATATGCGCGAAAGTGCAAGTAGTTGCGTAACGGGCGCGCGTCACGCGCGCCAGGTAATAATCTTCGCTTTCGAAGAAATAAGTCATGCCCCCTTTTCCCCCGCCTCCCACTCGCCCCCTCCCCGACTTCGGCGAAAAAGGATTTTTCGTTCCTTAAAAGCGGGCTCTTTATTTAGGATCGGCCGATATAAAGGCCGTGTTATTAAGGAATTATATCTCGAGGGATACTCTCTCTCGAAAAACAAGAAAGCTGCACGCGAGCATGCGTGCGATATAATTGTTACAACATCCGTTTAAGGCGCTCGGATTCAATTTCTTTTTGTGGCGTACAGCGCGGAGAGCCGTTCGTACGGTAAAAAGTGCGTTTTTGACATCCGTATAAGCGCTTCTGCGCAGGAGGGAGCTTTTTTGCCGAAGTCGAAGGGCTCGAACGAGGGGCTGCAATTATACGAGACACAGAGCACTCAGGGTTAAACGTAATGATGTGTGGCTAGATGTAATGACAATAATAATAGCGAGACTAAAACTTGTATTGCAGTTGAAACGTTTCGGAGTGCTTGAATACATTTCAATAAGGTTCGTATTATTATATTTAATTGAGGTCTTATTACAGGATCATTGCGCCGCGCGCGGCTTTGCAGTTAGCGAGGTGTGCACGATAATTACGGCGAATATCGTAATAATCGCTGACAAAAAATTGATACTCGCGAGAGCTTTTTGTCTCGATGTAGATAATGCGTATAATTCATGTAAATTGCGGGCTCTAAAAATAAAATAAATCAATCGCAGTGGTAATGATTGATTCGCCGGCGCGGTTTTCAGCTATACGGCCGCGACGCGAACGGCCTTATATGCGGTAAATTCGAATGTTAATTGGTGTTCGGTTTCTTCCACGGCTAAAGATCCGGACTTGGGAGAAGTGATAAAAATGCTGTACTTGAGAAGGAAGACATACGACGCGTAATCCGATTTTATTTGTGAAATGAATAAAAACACAGTTTGTTTACGAGTCCCACAATTACGTCATTGTCCGATAGAGGAGTCGAATTCAAGCTTCGAGAGTATAAAATTGAGCCTTGTAGGGTACTGGTTTTTGGTGTTACATTATGTACGTAAAAATTGTAGTCATAGATATACAGAAAGACTCGAAATCGGCGGACGTTTTTGCCTTGAACTCAAATCGACCGCTGATGGCCACTTAATTCTCGAATGGTTACATTAAAAAATGATATAATTATACCATCTGCTAATGTTATCTGAGATATCGATCATAGGCTCGACTTTTTATTCAGCTATCTTCGTTCTCGCATAGAGTCCGCCGATAATCGATTGTCCTGTTTGCCGTAGCAGTGTAAATATTCATTCTTAAGATAATACCAGGCGAGAGTTTGAAAGTTGGGAAAAAATTCATGTAATTCTGAAAATAAAAAAAATTGTGCAGTACGTACCTGCATCTCTGTAGAGATCTTTAAAAATATGTCTTTATTTAGGAAAAACCGGAGCGTAACTCGCATATTTTTAGAAGAAACGCTCTCTCGAATTTATAATCGTGACGCAAATAGAACGGCAAGAACATGACGGAAAAAATGTGTAACAATGGCATTGTATGCATATGTACGAAATAAAAACGTATATTATTTTCGTTACGCGAAAGGCATTATCAAGTTCAAGGATTCGCGAACTATTTTAATGCCCATTCAAAGAGTAAAAGTGTACTATTAACGATCGGGAAAAGAAATAAATTGCATAGAAACTAACTCGATAAGTAAATAAGTAGAATAAAAAAAAGCAACCACTTCCCGAGTAATTCAAGTGCGTTGCATAAAATCGGCATTAACGACAAGGGAACAGTTATTCCACTAGTAATAATTGCCGAACGTATAATACGACCGGTCTAGAGAGCGTCTGGCTCCCAGCGCACAAAATAATTTCCCAAGCCGAGAGCAAAATCTAATCATCCCGAGAGCTATAAGCAGCCTCGGATTAGCCCATTTTCGAGGCGCGCTCCGAGCAAAGCGCGTTTCGGAGAGCCTATATCTGTCCTCGGCGGGCCGAAATGAAGTTGCCAAAGCGGCTCCCTCGAGAAAGGCATTGCCGGCGAATCTGTTACACGGTAGGGATCGAAAATAAAGGAACGCGATTTGGCAGTGCAGCGGGGTTCAACGGTTCTTCGGTAATTAATTGCGCGCGCGCGCGCACAAGCGTCGATTGACGACAATACCTCTCGAGAGAGCCATTGTATGAGCCCGATTTTAATTGCATACGATTAAGAATGGAAAGTAGCCTGGACTTGTGCGCGAGCACTCGATCGCGCAGGAATGATTTTTTTTTTTTTTTGCATCGCCGCCGACGACGACGACGACGACGAGCAGTGCGTTCGAATAGACGCGAAGACTCGTCGGAACGAAACTGCGAATAAAACAATGGTAAATCACGGCCGCGCGCCGAGCATAATGGGCCTTTTGGTAATAAACTCCTGAGAAAATGCGCGACACGCTGTATAGGTGTAAACATTACTTTGACAGATTGGCAGTTACGGGCGTTACGTGTTAAAAATTGATTGTTTGCAGTACGGGGGGGTTTGCAAAATTATACCCACGCGGAGAGAGAGAGATAATAATAGCAGCCTCCTTAGCACCGCCGAGCTCAAGTTCGAAGGAGTTCCGAGAAGCGTATTTTTTCGCGAGACAACGGCGCGGCGCGGGCTCAATCTATTAAGCGCTTTTCCACGGATATAAATCGCGCAAAGAACGAGGAGAACGAGAGAAAAATAGCCGAGCGCTCGTACGCTTACGACCTTATTTCTTATTCCCCTGCTAAATTATAGACTCGAACTCGCGCGCTGTCCAACCGGTGTGCGTACCTTTGCAGGTCTCCTTTTTTCCATCGAGAGCAGCATATAACGTTCCCGCGCGATACATAAACAGCCGAATCCGCGTCCGGGAAATCTCCCCGCCTCGCGGATGCGCTTGAGTAATGAATTTTCCCCCCCGTTTCGCGGCTTTCTCACGAGACCGGCCGATCATTTTTCCTCATAACCCCGCGCGCGCCGGGAGAGAATGACGCTTTACGAAATCGGTACATGCAACGCGAGCGCTCGGCAACATGTTCGCCGTGCCCGAGTTTTATTCTCGCTCGCAAGTACTTATCGCGCGCGGCCCCGCCGCCGCGAGACTTTCGGGAAAAAGTTTAATCGCCTTTTTTTTCGGCGACTTTTAAAGGATAACTTTACACCTATTTAACACGGTCTCGGAGTGATAGTCGTTTAAGGAGGAAAAAAAGAGAGCGCGCCGCGCCGAGAGCTGCACTGAAATCTTTCTTAGATAATCGAGTGTTTACCGAGCGAAAGAAATATCGGGCCCGAGATACGCGCCCGGAAAGTTGTCTTGTGTACTCGCTCTGAATTTTATTTAGTGGAAAACCACTGCCAGAACTTACTATTCACGTTTAGAGAGTAGTTTCTCCGATTTTAAAGATCGGTAAAGGCAAAAAAGATGGTTTCTACTTTTACCTAATGAAATTCAACCAAAGATCGGCTGAGTTCCTCTCAAATAATACGAATATTCGGGGCGAATTCAATTGAAAAGGAAACGTTCTAAAAATTAGAACTCGTAAACACTGGCGCGTCAATAATTCCATCGCGATAACAAGTAAAATCGAAAGGCCGTCAGAAAGCGCGGAGCCAGCAGTTTCGATCCTCGGGCCCGAGTCTCGTCCGCTGCTTACTCCGCTGAATTTTCCCCCTGGCGTTTCCATTTTCACGAGAAGCTGCACGCTTCCCGGAATCGTCGAATTCGGAGGACGCATCGCGCGCCCCCTCGTCAAAATCTCCGGTGATCGCGCGCATGGGGGACCTTTGGCTCTCTCGGCTCGGCTAGCCGGCGGGGTATACGCCTCGAGAGAAAGTAAAGTTATATAGCGGGCAGGTACTCACCATGCAGAAGGATGAATCTCGGCGATGGGCGTCGAGAGGAACAACGAGCGCTGCCGAGCGGCCACAACACAGGGAGACTCCCGTGGCGGTGCTGGTGATGCGTCCTCTCCTCGGCGAGCGCAAAAAACACGTCGCAGAGAACGGGGCCCGCACCCGCAGCCGGATCCTCGGAAATTCGAGATGCTCCCTTCTTCAGCACTCTCCCTCTCCTCGCTCTTTCTTGCGCCTTCAGCAGCAGCAGCAGCAGCAGCAGCACTTACTTTCGCCTCCGCTGCGCGATCGCGCCGATGCATTCGGCCGATCTCTCGCTCTCTCTCTCTCTCTTTCTCTCCTGCGACTACGCTGCACTCCTCCCTTTTTCGCCGTCAATACCAAAAGGAGAAACAAACAAACGTGCGACGGCGACACAAAGAAGCAGCCGCGGAGATCGGTAAGGATGTATACCGCGACCGTGCGAATTTAATTCGAAAATCGGTGCACTCGCGGACTGGTATATGTATTATATATATGTGAGCACTCTGGGGGCGACCGCGGTGAATCGCGTGCGTTTCCAGCTGCAGCAGACAGAATCAGACGGCAGCGGCGACCGAACGGAGCGCGGGTTCAGCGCCCGACTGAACTGAGGATGCAATCGGCCGCTCCGCCATGGCCATCGTCCGCTCGCTCGCTCGCTCGCGCTCTCTCCCTCTCTCTCTCTCTCTCTCCCTCGCGCTCGCTCGTTCTCGTGGACCCCTGGGTTGCTGGCTGGCGGAGCCGTATAGTTGCCGCGTGCTGCTGCCGCGCCGCCGCTGCTGCTCTGCCCCTCCACCGGCAGTCCCGCTCCTTGGGAGAGCGCAGACAAAGCGGCTGCGCGCGCACCAACGCGTTCCATCACCCCCTCTAATGCCAAACTCCGCGTTCGCTCTCCCGCATATATATATACGTGTGTGTACGCCGGCTGACGGCGCCACCGCGTACGAGCGCAGGCCGTGCCTTCGCCCGAGGAGTGCAGCCCAGACGCGGAAAGACACGCTACTGCCCTCCTCTCTTCTCTCTCTCTCTCTCTCTTTCTCTCTCTCGTTCTTTCTGCGCTCGGGGCTCCAAAGACGGCAACGCCATGCGATATGCGAATCTCGATGGCAATCCTACGAATTCGATACCGGCTCGACGCTCGCTCTTCGAGGAGAGAGAGCCGAGATTATATATACGCGCCAAGGAAAGAGAGAGAGAGAGAGAGAGCCTCCGCGGAGACCCTTTCGCGCGATCAAAGGCCGACGGCCGACGGCCTACGTTATACAGTTTTAAATACTGCTATATGCGCCTTCTTTCTTAGTTAGACGGGGCTGGGATTGTGCGTCCGAGACTTGTTGCCGGGGAGCCGATTTTTCGAGAGTCCTGCCGCCGCAACCGCTGCCTTTGTAACGGTGCAGGAGCTAACGATTTTTCACGGGATCGGTATTTAAATTTTAGATGCATCGGCGGCAGTTTTCTCTGGATAAGTAAAAAAGGCGGGGATTGCGTCTGCCGACCGCAGAGTAGGAATTCGAAAATTAAAGCGCGCTTTGTTACGAGAGTCGGAGCGAGGAGCGGCTGGCAAAAAAGGAGCGAAAAAGAAATTGGGAGAGAAACAGAGGTAATAATCTACCGTCCAGTAGCTCGGAGGTATCCGTTATGCACACGGATGCTGATGCTGCTTCTGTTGCTTGCGTGATGCACTTGTGTAGTGCAACTGCAGTGTGCTCAACCAATCGTCGTAAGTTATATCGGTCGAGCGAGGGAGGATCGCCCGCCGATTGATAATCCCGGTGGGTGCGATGTGGCAGGTTGCGCCGTTGTCAATTGAGACGAGACGCGCTCAGTGGATACATAATAGTATTTCTTTTCATCATTATTAAAATAAAAATAACAAATTATATATATATATATATATATAGATTCTTCAAAACAACGCGCAACATAATTTCAACAATTTTCATTTTATTCATTCAGTTTACACCATATATCTTTAAAATAACATTTTAAAGTGAAATACGTACGGCATTTTTGATAAGTCAATTTAAATATTATATTATTTATTAATGATTGCCGTTTTTTGTAGAAAATTAAACGTCTTCAATCACACAACAATCAATATACGTTTCAATAATATTATTAAAAGTACCTTTGAAAAAAACATCAATAAATTTATTTCTTAAAAAATAAAATTTCTCCAATAAATTATTGAATTTTAACTCACACGTTTTCTATAAGAGGACTATTTTATTTAGAATAGTTGATAAAAAAAGAATTTCAATTTAATCACCTTATTTCTAGTTTAAAAATGATTATTCGTTAAATTTTATAAAAAAGGATGATAAAGTTAAAAAGTTGTAACAAAAGTGATTGAAAATAAAAAAGAAAATTTTATAAATTTATTGTCTTACATATTATTAACATCATATATTAAATCTCTTGAAAATTGAAAAAACTATTGAAAAAACAAATTTACAAATTTTATAAGGTAGATTAAGTAACATAAATTTGAAAAATCTAAATTATCAAATATAGTTTACAAGATAAATTGCACCAAATGCGATACGTCATATTTAAAACAGACATCTCTAAAATTAATTAAACGAATTTAATAACTCGAAAACGATTGAAATATAAAAAGTCGAGATTTACCTTATTCGAACAAATTAAAATTTACTTGTTTTATTATTCACGTGTTAAATAAATATTACCTCAATGTTAAGTAAGTATTAAAAATAAAATAATTTATTACATAGTTTTAAATAAAAACATTTTTTATTATACAAGACAGATAGAATAACAATATGAAAATATATTGGTATATATAAATGGATCCTATCATGAAATTTAGAAGTAGTAACAATTATACTTTACAATTTAAAGAACTAGAAACATTTAATTATGCGATAACAATAGATAAAATATTTTAAAATTTTTTAGAATTATCTTAAAATACGTCTAAAATTATTTCATAAATTTAGTGAAATTTATTAAAATAATGTAACAGAAAATTCTTTAAAGTTTACATTTAAATTTCAAACTAAGTTTATTTGTTATTCGCAATGTGTACACTATCGTATTCGAATAATTCGGCTTTATCTTATAATTGTTGTTATTCTGGTAAATGAAACATGTGATTTCTATATTACATAAACGGATGGTCTTTCTATATTTATATGCATGCCGCACGTCAATGTACAAAAAATTTTGTAAAATCATTTTGGCAACAACATTCTTTTTATTGTAAAAATAGTTGAACACTAACTATTCTTATTAACTTTGTACATAGGTCCTAAACTGATAACAATATTTATTTATACAAGAATAAATGACAACAATGACAATGGTATTTGAAATTATTCGTAATTATTATAAACAAAAGTTTGGTTTTATAGAATTGTACCCGACAATCCTATCGTTAAAATAAGAATGTATTAAGAATGTTTCGTTCATCAAGAGCATAAAAATAAAAAATATTGAAGCGTGTTATATTGATTTGCATTTCTTATAAATACTGCATCAATGATAATAATTAGTTTTATATGTAGTCGTCAGTTGTTCTAAGAAAATAAATGTCAAAACAGTGTGGGGCCCCAAGCGAGCATAATATGGAAGAAATCCCTTCCACAATGCAAATATACCTTCATTACGCATAACTTTGGTCAATACATCTATGGCACCTGTGAATTCTGGTTTTCCATTTACTGTTTTCATGTTTTGTATTCTGAAAAGAAATTAATTATGCATTTACTGCTTGTATAAAATTGATTTCATTAAATTCTAAAATAATCTTTACCTTGTTTTAGCAATATCAACTGGCATTGAAGCAGCAGTTGTGACTAGACCAGATATCATAGAACTGGCGAAATGTAAAGTTATATTTTCTTCAAAATATCCTAAAAAATATAAAATCAAATTTTAAATAACACTTATGACAGTTAATTATGTAACATAAAATTAGTTTTACCTGTATCTAAAAGAGCTTGTTTAGCTTGTGAATAAGATGCTAATTGAGCAGCATTAACTACCATTGCTCGACCCATTGTAGGAATGGCTCCTCTCCAAAGGGTGAAAAGTCCTTCCTCTTTTACTATGCGGAAGAGTGCATCAAATACATTCTTGTAATTCCTTCTTTCGACTAAAGAAAAAACAAAAATGAAGGTCATTGTTTAAGCTATTCAAGTTGGAAAACTGCCAAAAGCATTAGAAAGAATTTAAAAAAGAAACTAGAAAATTCTACTCATTTATTTTTCTAAAAACAAAATTGATGCTTTACCAGATGGTAATCTGCCATCAGCTGTCATTCTTATTAGGGCAACTTCAGCTGGGGTTCCAACAAATGCCCCAACGCATCCAGCCAACATTCCAAGACCTGCTTTGGCAATAAAATTTGGTGGACCATCTACTCTATAAATTATATGAATCGTTCAATAAATCATTCTACTTTTATTGTATATCAAAGCTATTTTAAAACTTACGATGCCAATTCAAACATCCATGCGTAAACTCCAAGTCTTGTGGTTGTGTATGTTGCTTGTCGCAAAAGACCTGCAGATAAACCAGCGTACATAGCCAATACTCCTTCATTCTTTAAGATTGATCCAATTACTGCTACAGTGGATGTTTTTTTGCCACTCAGTTGCATTCGATTTTTGATGAGATCAAGTGGCTGAACAAATAATGTTGCTGCCATTCTAATTAGGGTCAAAAATACATTAATCATGAAATAAAATTCTTCAATAATCAAATAAGTTGAAAGAAAATGCAAATATAGAGATTTTCTTTCAAAAGTAATGAATGAAACTTATTCGATAACTGTTACATCACATAAATAATTTTTAGTACAGTAGTATACAAAATATGAAACACATTCCCCTTCTTACCGCTATCAATCAAGCTACATTATCTCTGATTAAGCAATGTGCACACAAACATCATTCTTTTCGTAATAGTGTGTATGAAACCCCAGGAAACTTCGATCCCATTTTTGCATATTCATGCTCAGAAACCTGTCTCGCGTACATCCGCTTAGAGTTTACAGAATTCCAGAAATAAAACTCACCCAGCAATGCCGCCGATGGCGAATTTCACGGGGTTAGGCACCGTTCTCTCTTTTATTCCCACGGAACTCATTGCTCGCTGGAATACGTCCACGCACTGTACGCTGAAATGTGGTATCGAGGCGGATCTGCTCGCGGCCTTCGTCGCGCCAGAATATATAGCAGCGAAGGTCGGACACGGCGGGTCTACGCGTGACTTTGTTTAGTAGTGGCCCGTTCGCGGGATCGTCGAACAGACACCCGCACTCTCCGGTGGTCGCGTTGGCCGAGGTCGACAAGCAGCCGATGTTTCTCCCGCTCTACCGTCAGCCAAGTTTTATATTGTTTTATATCAGCAGTTCCGATTGTTGACTCCTAGCGTCACCACGCGGCTATGCAGCAAATTATTCTGAAGTTTCATCGTCTGCTCACTGACTGTTCTGCTGCTGTTTTACCGCGAACAGGTTCGTGAAGACTTTTTTTTAGGCTGTTTGGGGTTTCTTTCAGATTCTGTGTTAATGTCAATAAGAAATTCAGAAAATTGGTGTATTATTATAGCTAATACGTAAAACAATTACCTTTCTTGGTAAAAACCAGTGGCCGATTTATGCATAAAAAAAATTATTATAATGAATCTATAATGTTCCCTTTCAGAGGAAATAGTATAAAAAATATTAAATACCTTTCAGGTGGTTCAAAATACTTAAACGAAGTACTGCAATTTTATGCAATACTAGAAATATTTTTTAAAGATACTATTAAAATTCATAAAAATTTTTAAATAAATAATAATTTTCAGTCATTTATTCTCAGTCAATTATATGTCAAATTTAAAATTCTTATTCTTATATTGAACGTGGTTATTTATGTACATTTAATTAATCTTATAAAAACCATTTACACGACAGTCAAAAGGAAATCTAAAAAACTAAAAGGTATTAACATATTTCTACTTACTCTTTAGGTTAAAGCACTATTTACAGAAATTATACAAAATGAGAAAAACAAAAATAGCATAAAAACTTAATCGTCGTCGGTAAAAAGCTGCGAGTACAGCTTGGCAAAGTACTCGTTAAACATGAAGATAATGACAGTATGCGGCCCAATGCGTCCGTAGGTCGGCCAAAAGCCCTTCCAGAGCGCTGCAATACCTTCGCTTTTAACAATGCTACTTATCACACATAGAACCATTGGCTCCCTCTCCTTTGACTTAACATTCTGCAGCCGCGTTTTCGCCATGTCAAAGGGCATCGAGTTGAAGGTCGTTACGAACCCCGAGACCATGGACGAGTAAAAGTGCAAGGCATAGCCGTCCTCCATTTTATCTGCAGGAATAGGTGCGATTAGAGTAACGGTCAAACGGAGTTTGTTTTTAGAGGGGACAGGACGTTACAGTAAGTGGCTATTAAGTGTTTAGCCTGAGCATATGTGGTTATCTGAGACATGTTGACGATTGCAGCTCGGCCCACCGTCGCCATGCTTCCCCGCCACAGTTTAAACGTGCCTTCTTCTCTTATTATTCTTATGAGCGCGTCCCCGACATTTCTGTAATTTCTTCTCTGGCCTGCGTTTTCAAGGAGCAATAATAAGTTAAGCATCAGTTATTTTTAGATAACGGAAAGTCGATATCACAATTAAGTTGTCAGAGCCTCAATTTTCAATGGTATTTTAAAAGATTCTTTAACAGGCTGCAAGTAGAAAATCTTTTCTTGTCAGAAAAGCAGAGACACGTTGAAAACAAACAAATAATTAGCCTTTCAAGCGCAGTTTTTAATTTAAATAACCACTGATCTGCTGAAAAGTAAAAAATAAATGAAAATATCTAACCGTAAGGCAATTTTCCATCGGAAGTCATTCTAACCAAAGCAATTTCGGCGGGCGTGCCGATGAAAGCTCCGGCCGATCCTGCAACCGCAGCCATCAGAATCAGCATGTTAAAGCTCGGTTTCTCATCGCGAGACCGGCCCCTGAAAGCATTCTGTGCGTCAATTACGTACAAAGCTGCGTAGCGCCCAATGCCCATAAGCACCTGTAAAAATCCTTCATCTCGTTGTAAATGCCCAAGCGCGTCATCGTGTAGGTCGCCTGGCGCAGTAGACCCGCGCTCAATCCTGCGTAGAAAGTGAACAGTCCCTCTTTCCTGTATATGGATCTGACGATGTGGACTATGGTCACGGACTTGGTGCTCATCTGCATCCGATTTTTCATCACGTCCATCGGGTGCGTGATGAGAGTCGCACACATTCTGGTGGGTGGGCAAGGGCGTTTAGAGACGGAGGGAGACGAGTTTTAGAGGGGAAACTTACCCTGATAAGCCGGCATTCGCGAAGTTGAGGATTGTCGGTAAGCTTGTGGATTTCTTTGGGAGTCGGTGAAATCTCGGAACGTATATACGTTTTTCATCTTTTTTCTCCTTCTCCTGCATTTTCCCGTGGGTTTTTAAATAAATAAGATTGTCTACGGCAAATTGTAACACATTTATGTTTATTGTGGGCTTCGAGAGACGAGTCAAAACAAGAATCGTGAATGCAAATTTGAGGTTCTGTCACTTGTGGAATGACGGAATTTTTGCAGGTTGCGACTAGTTTTTCCGCCTCTTTCTTATTGGCGCAGATATATGGAACAGATTATACGAATCGATTCTTCAAGCTTTTAGCTCGCTTTATTGAAATGCCAGTTATAAAACGTAATTGTTACTTATATAATTTATTAAGGTAACATACAATATTGACAATTCGAAAAAAAAAATGAATTATGCAAAAGAAAATGCATCTTTTTCGGCGACTGGTTTTGTACAGAAAAATTTTTTCCCGCGTTTTCTTTTTGGCCTCTTTGGAGATTCGGTATTTTCTATCGCAGAAGGTGGTTTTAGTCCAATTTCCCTTTTAAATGTCTGAAATTATGTCAAAAAATTAAAAAAATTATTTATCTTAGTAATAAAATAATTCTTATACTATCAGTAACTCACTTCAACCGTTTTGACAATTGGAAATAGAGGTCTGACGCCTTCTGATTCTTTTATCACTTTTTCTCCGTAATTTAAAATCTTTTGGTTAAGTTTATCAATCATTTCTTTCATTTGCTCTTGAATTACATCTTCTTCCATTTCCTTCTTTCTCTCTGCTTCCTGGATAGCCTGAATAAGACATTTCACATTTAAAAAATGTATTTAAATGAAATATTTTACTCAAATAGAAATGCGATCTCACCATTTGTCTCTTAAGCATCTTTCCGTAAGCAAGTTTCTTCTTCCTTTCTTCTTCAAGATATTTCAGGTCCCAGTTTTTATTAAATTCGTCTCGTTTGTATCGTTGTTGCATTTCCCACAGTTTCATGTCCTCTTCTTCTTTTCTTTTTAATGCCATCTCTTCCTCAGCTTTTTTCAAACTCTCTAGCCATTCAAGTTTGTCCTGCTCTTTTTTTCGTTTCTTTTCCTCCTCTCGTTCTAGTTCTGCCCTTTCGCGTTCTTTTGCATCATCTTCATCCGCTTTATCCTTCCTTGTCTTCTTTCTCCCTCCATTTCCCTTTTCCATTGCTTCGACAAACTTTCGGGCTAAAATTTTATTTATCATGTAAATTTTTATTTTGAAATTAAAATAGGTAAGAAATTAGAATAAAATTTCTACCTAACGTATCGGTTTTCAAAATTTTCTCTTCTATGATTTTCTTTGACTTTTCTTTCGCAATTTTTTCCATTTCTCGCTTCATTTCGAGGAACGTTTTTAAACTTTTATCTTGGAATTCACTTTCCATCTCCAATTTCTTTTCCATTTCTTGTTTCTCTTGTATACCAGACAAAAACATTTTTTTTAACGTTTCTCTTTTTTCGAATTCCTGCAAACAAAAATAATTTTTTATTACTATTCGATAAAAGACAAACATTTGCTCTAAAAAAATTTTACTCTTTTTCTCTCCTCTTCTTCTATTTCTTTTATTTCCTTTGCCATGTCTTTTAATTCTTCAATTTCATCTTTCCTAGTAGCTTCTGCTATCTTATCTGCAATTTTTTTCCTTTTCTGAATTCTGTCAAAAAAAATAATTTTAAGTTTGTTTATTTTTCTCCAATTTAGAATAATATAAAGTAACTTATACAGACTGTGTCATTAATTCTGCTTGATAATTTGCATGTTTTTTTTCCAAATTTTTCCTTCTTTTTTCTTCTTCTTTTTGAAACTTTGAAACATCTTCTACAATCGAAGCAGCGTATTTTTCTTCTAACTGCTTTTCAACCTCTTTAAGTGACTTGTTAAATTTTAATTGCTCGTCCAATTCTCTAAAACACTTAAGTACGCATTTTATTTACAAGAGGTAAAAAATTAAAGTGAACATTAATTCTTTGAACTACAGGCCACCTCCGATATTAGCAAAGCTCGATTTATTGCTCTACACTGTGGTTTTTGATAAAGCAGCAATTCTTTAGCTTGTTTAACAATTTCGGCGCGTTCTATTGCGTTTTTAACTGCCATATCCTTTGTAAATTGTATTCTCGCTTCCTCCTCGCGTTTTTTCCGAGAGAGCAGCTCCTGTTTTCTACGAATTGCTATATTCTGTGAAATAATTATAATCATCCGTTAGCTTAACTTCGATTAAGTATGCAGCAAGTAACATGTAAAAGGTACACCTGAGCCGTGTCTTGCCATGTTTTCGACATTTCGTAGGTATCTTTTTTAAAAGCCTGCAACCTTTTTCTCTCTCGCTCCGCGAGGAGAGCTGCCCTTTCCTTTTCGTGCACATAATCCTGAAATCGCTCGTACTCGCTTTGTGGAACAATTAGTGCCAATGTTCTTTCCTCAGCCTTTTGAAAATCGAATAAAAATATAATGCGGGAATTAAGTGTTGATTTTGATAAATGTAGTTGAACGGTTATCTTACTTTTGTATTTTCCAAAGTTTGTCCAGGTTTTAAATAATAAACTGAGCGCACTTTTGGCGTAGACAAATTTTTCATTCGTACCATTGTTCTTCACTTTACTACTGAATTTACAATTCTTAAAGCTGCAATGAAAGGCGCAGGTTATTTGTAAGTCGTACAAATAACCTGCGTATCCTGTATATTTACCCACAGTAGCTAGTTGCTATGGTATCCAAATTATCGGCCTGTTTTAGTCACCTACAATTCTTAACGCTTCTAGCAACCGCCAATGTATATTTTTAGACTTTACACGGACTTGGCTTATTTTTTAATAAAAATAATGCTTTTTAAATTACAATACTTTATAAAAACATTCTATTGGGAGACTATAAAAACATTTATTTATATAATTAAACAATAAAATTGCGTCAAATAAAATCAGCTTGAATAAATTTTATTAAACAATTTTTATCAATTTCTGTTGATCGAAATGTTAATTTGTATAATATTGATAACAGAATAGGAACATGTGGATTAGTATTAAAAGAAGTTGGACAATTTATATTGTTATGAACATGATTTATTATATGCTGTTATTTATGAACAATCATAGTAATGAAAAGTAGTTATAAATTGAGCACGTCGACATAGAAGTGATAATCCTGGAAAACGAAGTAGGAGGCAAATCTGATATTTTACTACCGCTGCACGAATATTCATTTCTCGTATTTAATATTAACATAATTATTGCTATAAATCAACGTAGAAAAATCATTTTAAATATACAGAACGTTCGAGCCAAGACGATAGACAGCACTCCTCGTACAATTTTGTGAAGCCTGCTTTATAATTTCTTAAATAGAATTTCAATCGATGAAGCGAAACAGTTTATGAAATATACAAGACGCTATGCTTATTGTGCAAAGAGCCCGTGTATCTACATCAGCTGGTAAAGGATCCGCTTATCTATAGAAATAACAATTATATTTTTCCAAAATTTAATAAAGATTTTAAATTTCATTACAGTACCAACTCAATATAGGTGTTGCTGTGTACAACGATAATTGATTTTATGCTAATTTAACATCTTTTAAACACATTTCTATTCGTTAAAGATTTAATTTTTGATCAGCTAACAGTGCGTACATTTTTTTAATCAATGATAAAAGATGCGTTCGCAATGAATTGATATAATGCGGACATTAATGAAAATGCACTTACAGTATACGTACATACACATCAGTGATATTTCTGTCGATATTACCTAACATAATTTATTGGCTTCTAAAGACTGGCGAAAGTCCTTTTCTAAAAGAACTCAAGCATTTCTTTTAGCATGCAAGTGGTTGTCTGCAACTGAACCGGCAAATGATTATTGAGGTTCGAAAAATCAACGTTTCACCAATCTTCCCTAAGAGTGTCTTCGTTTTACACGAGTACGAAGGAGTATTTAGGAATCATACGTACTTTTCGCAGTAGTCCACCGCGCAGCATGCAGAATGTTGCACGTTTGACACTTAGGTTCGAGATACAATAATACGAGCGCAACATCGACATATAATATAACAACAACAGCAACAATGTATACAACAGCTGTGTAAATGCAACAACGATGGGAACTGATTTCCTTCTGGTAAAACTCGTGAGGCGCAGTAATGTATGCACTACATTGTGGGACATCCAAAGTTTATGATCGAAATGTAAAATGTTAGATAAGTTTGTAAGAGGAAGTATGATATGACACCTGGAATTTAGTCAAAGTACGTGCATGTACACTCCTGTGTACATGTTGCGGGTATCGATCGCCTACATCATAAGATACAGAAATATTTCGGGACACTGTGATATGTTAGTGTTATACTTTTTATACATTTATTCTCTTGCTAAATTAATGTAACCCGCGATACAAAAGCAACGCGCGCTCGCGGCCTCTCTGGAAAAATAGGTTCTTTTTTTTGAAAAATAGTTTCTTCCTCTGTGTCTTAGAAAAATGGAGCTTGCGAGGCTCGAGCGGTCGGGTTCCTTTTGTTCTCTCATCACGCTCCCATATATCTCTCGAGCTAAAAATTCAGCCGCCAACCGTTGTCTGGTTAAAGCGTGGCAGTGAGAGATACGCCATTACGTCTGAGCTTCAGTTATCTCGAGAGAGCAACGATTACCGGGGGGCTGTATTAAAAATAGATGTCTCAATTCCTAGAATATTAATCGGCCGGCGACGCGTACAATCGTGGCTGTCAATTGTTGCGCGCGAGCCTGACCGTTTAATGCAGCGAATATTTGTGCTTCGTAAAGTCATGTATGCAAAGGGAAAGTATATCCTTCCGGTTAAAGCTGATGCACGTCTTGCAGAACATATTCATAAGGCAGTCGTTGTAGTATCTTCGCAAGAAATGAAAAATACCTACAGTTTCGGACGAGAACAAGCAATGGCTTGATTCTTTATGTATGGTGATACCCGTGACTTATGGTGTACTGTTTAAACAACGACACGACAGATATAAGCATGCATTAAATAGTTTAACCTTTAAAGACACAAAATCGTCTCGATAACAGACCAGATGCCAGAGGTAAGAGAAAAGGTTTAAAAAGAACCCGAGGCATCGGATCTGTTCTCAATTGCGATTAGGCACTTGACGTTTATTGTTTTACGTCCTAATCCTACCTATTTAAAGTGCAAATGTACATCCATTCAGGCTATAGCTTACAGCTTTGCTTTCTCCTTTAACTTTTAACCTGAATGCGATGCACTGCTGTTAAACCGATTAAAATAACTAAAACTTTTACGCCCAGGGATTTGAAACTTCAGACCTTCAATTCTGTAGACTGATTCGCTGAGTTCTTCAGATTCGAGACAGCTCTCGAATCTCAACTCTCGACTCATTCGGTCAGTGAATTATGTTTAGATTAAAAGTCAAAGGACAAAATAGAGCTGTAAGCTATAATCTAAGCATCGTACACTGGGCCCAGTAAGACGATGATGCTCGATGCTCTGTGAATTAGCCTGTAGAATGGAAAGACTAAAGTTTCAAACCCCTGGGCGAAAATTTATAGTTTTTTTAAAGTTTAATCATCTTTAAATTTTGGGATTTGAAATCGTACGTGTGGCTAAACTTATAAAATGAATTGTAATTCTCAAAAAGTTTCATCGAAGCCCAGTTTCCTCAAGTGAGAGATGCTCCCTTTTCGAATCTTCGTTTGCAACAATAAATACGATGTCGGAAAAGAGAAGCTTTCGGTGTACATATTTGTCAGTTGAAAAATTATCGTCGACTACGGTAAAAATCTCACTCGACGCAAGAAACGCGCAACGCAAATATAGCGAATCCTAAAAAAATTCTAAAAAAAATGAAACGAACACCCGGAAGTATACAATGACGTACGCACAAAGTCGAGAGACAGACTACACGCGACAGTACGACGAGAGACACAGTAAAGTCGCAAGGACATCGAACTTAGAACTTGTGCGTCTTATAGAGCCAGACGAGGTTGGCGAGTCGGCCCTCCTGCCTCAGCACCATCCTGATGTAGAGCCCCGACTGCTCGGTGACGTGCTGCGGCGGCGGCGGCGGCGGCGACGGCGTGGGCGGCTCCACCACTGGACTGGGCGGCGACGCGACGACCTCCACGTCCGCCTGGACGACGATTTTGTTGGGCTGCTGCTGACGCTGCTGCTGATTCTCGTCGTCCTCGGCCAGCGGCTCCTCCTCGATGCTGAGCGACTCGGCCCCCGAGCCCGAGGAGGCGTGGTGCTGCGCCGGCTGGTGCCGATGCTGCTGCTGCTGCTGCTGCTGCTGCTGTTGGCTGCACTGCAGGCACGACTCGTCCTGCACCGCGGCCGCGTTTTGATCCGCGGCCGCGGAGGCCAGAGGTTAGTTGCTACCCGAGTGCTGCCGGTGATCGCTCCCGGAACCGGCGTCGCTGCCCAGCGAGTTCAAGGTTATATTGCTGCCGTAGGGGTCCAGCGAGGACTGGACCGACATGCTGCGACCCTGGCGCCTCACTCGGTGGGGAGAGAGCTGCCCGGGGTCGACACTGGTTGGGTCTGCCTGCAACCAATTTCGCGGTCATTACCACGCTCCTTACCCTCCACTAGCTTCTTGCAAATACCTATTGTAACTGATATCTTTCACATTACTCCACTAATAGGGAACATAATAAATTTGGAAAATCTATTGCGAAAGAGGGTTTCTAAGCTAATCGGTCATTGAAATAAGTGGACGCACCTGATAGGCCAGAGCATTGACGATGATGGAATTGGGCACGAGTCCCAGCGGGTGGACTTCGTGCATCAAAACATTAGCCGGTATCTTGTGAAACTGTATGTACTCGATAAAGTTTCCAATTACATCCTTGAGGTCCATGTTGGCATTGCTGTCGCAGCACTTCTTGCTCCACATGAGCGCGGCCTGTAATAAAAGGGCCAAAAGCCTCGCGTCATCGGGCGAATAATTTTCCCGGGAAAGTTTGCGCGCGCGGCGCGTGTTGTAGTGTTTAGGCATACCTGGAACTTGGTAAACTCATCAGCCCGCAGCTCGTCCCGCGCCAGAATTAAGCGCACCACATGCTGCGGCAGCAGCGTGAAGGAGCCCAGATTTAGTACCTCGTTTCCGCGCTCATCGACGAATTCCAAAACCTAAGTACATCAAGAGGAAACTCGCTAATGACGTTTGCTTCTCGCGCCCGTAAGAATGAAGAGGTTTATTACACAATTGTTAGATGGATTTTTAATACCGCTTTACACACTTGTTATTTTGTATATACATTTAAAAAGAAAATTTTTGGATAAAGCAACATTTCTTGTTAAAATAACAGAAAGTAAAATAAGGGTAAAAGAATATAGTTGAAGAGTTACCTTCTGCACGAGCGACTTGGTGCATTTATACTGTATGTATCTCTCGGCAGAGGCCAACAGAGCGCACACAGTATCCACGGTAATGCAGCACTGCACGAATCCCGCGCAAGCCCGGCGAAGCTCGTCCAGTCCATAATAATCAGCTGCATTCATCACGCCTGCACAGAGAGCAAGTTTTCGCGTTTGGTGAAACGCTCAACGAGGCGCGCCTAGTGCGCGTACGGGGGGGAAAAGTCCCCCCGTCCGACTGTATACGTATATATATAATCAGCCGCAATGAAGTATAAGTGCAATCGAGCGCATACCCAGCAAAGTACGCGGCTGCAGAGTGACGCAGCCCGTGTGAATGTACTCTATCAGCTGGCGGAAAACGTCCGGCTCGAATTCCTCGATGATGTGCGTGTGATGCTGGTTCGACTGGGGCTGCGGTTCCACAAAGCAGACAACGAGTTTGAGACGGGCATCGATGCGAGCGCGCTTGCTTTTCGTTTTAATATATTTGTGTGGAAAAGGCGAAGTAGTTGAATTTTAGTCGGCGCTGCTTTTGGATGAAAATTGCTTTGGATTTCGCAAATGATGAGGTTTCGTTAATGACGCATTCAATGTGACAAACTATTTGATCTTGAATCTAAAAATTGTTTTAAAGCTTCCATCCATATTCAATTATTTCACCTTGACTAACATAAGTAAAAATGTATATCTTTCTCTACAACTTTCGTCTTGTGCCCAACAAAATAAATTTTCTATTTGACACTACTTAGGATGAACTACAAGTGAAGTACAATGTACGTTAAAAAAATGGTAAGACAACACAATCGCTAATCTAACAATAAAAATTACTAAAACTGCATATCGCAGCTTCCGCTCAATATTAGCGGTTTTGCGTGGGCTCTTTTGTGTTCTATCTTAAAACTATATCCTAGGAAATGAAAAAAAAACGTGTGATTATTACGCAAATGTGCTCGCAGATACATAAAAATCTAGAGATAGGTGAACTACTTACGAAATTTCAAGTCGCTAATTAGACGTGACTTCGACTACACGTTACGCTATGCAGCAACATGCATGTATACGCATGCGTGACGTAAAGATTCTTCTATATACCCAATTAAATTACTCGAAAAATTCTTAAAAAGTAAAAATGTGCAAAAATAGACTTCTAGATTGACAAAATACTAATATAATCTCTAATGTAAACTAGAATCGATGATCAAGTATATGTGTGCACCGATGGTGAAAACTGTCGTTGACGCAGTACATGTCAAAGGTACATAAAAAACGTTTAAAAGAGTGAAAAAAATTGGAAATTTTAGTGTTGGAGTAATACCTCTTGTATGGGAGCCAGCTGCTGCGTGAAACCTGATCGCTACATGACACAACAACACACGGTGTTTGAAAGTGAATATCCAACAGATTTGTTGAAAAATCATTCGAAACTGAGCCGGGTCAAAAGAGTGCAAGAGGATCCATTCCATTTCTGATGGAATATTTGAAAAAATCATAAAGCGTTCTTGCATTAATTTGGCCGCATCAATTGAGATATGTATTATATACCGCCCGTCCGAAAAGTTCTAAAGTGTATTTAATCCTCGAACAACATTATTTTTACTGTATCCATTGATAAGAATTATCAATTCATCATCTTGATACCGCTATCGCCTTACATGTTCTAATCTCGGCTTGTTTCGAAAGCTTCTTAGCCATATATAGCCGCGCAGAAGGTGAGAGCAAACAATGGACCGTTTAAAGTTTGCACGGCCGTGAAACTTATCCGTATCGCAAGAATTAGAACGTTCCTAACTTAAATTGCTCTTTTCGAAGTTTCTTATTTGCCAAGGAGACGATGTTACCTTGCGTGCTTGGACAAACCGTAAATTGTACATTTTAGACGCTTCTTTAAAAAAATACTCGAGTAAAAGCCGAGATTTTTTTTGTAAAGTAAATTTTTACGTGATAAGCATGTAGAAGAAACAACGATATTAGCAGTTATGCAACTAATTTTATTTTTATGTAATATAAAGACTTTAAGAAAAATGAATTAGTGTCCGACTTTTAATTCTAGTAATGAAAGCATTGTCCGTTGGAAGAAATTCAAGATAGTAAATATTGACAATGCATTAAACCGTTCAAAGACCCTAAGTAAAGCTTCGTCATATTTAATTCAGAACTTTTCGCAGCAGACCGTCAATCACCCGGAGGCACTACAATTTAGCAGCGCATAATCCCTCATCCAACATTAACATGACTGTCACCGGGGCTGTTTACGGCCCTACACGACTCTATAGTCCTCGCTGGAACGGGCGGGAGAGTGGAGGAGGAGAGGGAGGAGGCATCGTTTGTAACAGCTGCTCGGTTACTAGGCGGTAAGTAAGTAGGAGCGGTCGTATATATCACCGCGGGAAAAGTGCTCGCGACAAAAGGCGTCGCATAATTACCTGTTGCGCGGCGTTCTGCAGGTTCAAGAGCGGCTCCGAGCTCCTCTTCAGAAAGTATCTCAGTTTGTTCTCTTTCGGCGGCTCCTTCTTGCGCTGCGGACTTGGCGCCTGGTACAGCAACTTGTGGAATACCCTGCGTGCATTTGCATTAGCTCCGTACTCTTAATCGTTCCTTTATTGCGGCCGCTTTATATAGGGGAGATGCATTGCTGGGCAGATGCCATGGCGGCGATAGGATTGTCAGGAATATAGGTGGGGCTTGGCGTAAATACTTTTTAATGAGAGTTAGCGTCAAGTTTTATTCGAGGCTTCGGGGAGTAGGCTTTATTATTTTGCACTTGGTGGTATTTTTTTTAAAAACCATATTATTTAATCTCGACTTTTACGCTTCCATATGGACGATTGAATCTGCGACTTTTAGGCGCGAAATCCAAATCATCTGAATTTTGATCTTATTATATGTATATTATGAAAGTAAATTATACAGGCTTGTAAAATTAAAATTAAAATTAAAATTAAAATTCACGAGATTCAGGGGATCTGTCTATTAATAGTTTTAATAATGCCATAAATACTTCCATACTCAGCAATTTACGTAATTTATAACTGTTATCAAAACAATTTGGGTTGAAATAGAAGCTCTAATAAAGGCAATTACTATTTATATGAGAAAGTTATGATGGGATGCCGATATATGTATAGCTATGGCGTCCCTAACAACTAGTTGCGCCGTAAGAGAATGTATACGGAGCATTCGTTTTCTAAAATTTTAAAGTTTCATTTACTGAAAATTACTTTCCACATGAATATTTAAGCTCTGCATTTGCATACATGCCTGCAGAATTTAATGCTGAGTTTGAAATTCATTTTAGAATCTTTGAAACTTTTTGTTTATTGTTGCATCCTAAATGTAGATTAATGATAAACAAGTCAATGTTATGTTTATTTGAAAGACAATAAAACACGGAGAATTGAGTCTCGGTTCCTGAAAAATTCAGCTAGTAGAGAGCAAGCCACCCCCTGACTTTGAACAGGTGAGGGACGCCATCGGCTACTCCATTCGACTTTGGACGGCGGCTCCCCGCGGGAAAGGGAAGGTACTCACTTGCTCCGGGCGGCGAGGACAGCCTTGACCGCGCAGACGGGCTCTCGCGTGTCCCCGACGAGGAAGGTGACGTCGCAGAGCTCGGGCATCCGAGCGAGGAACTTCATGTCCTCGGCGAGGCCGGTCTTGTTCTCGAAGGTCGAGTGGTCCGGGTCGTCCAGCATGCCGCCCGAGCTCGACGCCTCCGGCATCGCGCCCAGCTTGTCCCCCTCGCTCTACGCAGGGCAGGCCCTGCCCGTTAATAAGCTCTCTCTTTCTCTCTCTCCCTCTCTCTGCAAGGAAGCAACGAAGCAAGCAGCAAGCAAGCAAGCAAGCAGCGGTGCGTACCTGTTGCTCGGCCCCGGGAGCCCGCTCGCTCGTCGGGCTGCAGCTGCTGCTCGCGCTCCGAAAGAACACTTTGGCGTGGTGGGCGCGCAACGGGCCTCCCCAAGACTGCGGGCCTCCGGGCTACAGCAGCCTCGCCTTCTGCGCGCCGCCGCCGCTGCCGCCGTTGCCGCCGCCGCGCATCGATCGGTCAGCCCTTCGAGCGGCGATTTGCTGCCTCTCTTTTTTCCCGATAGCGAAGCTCCGAGGGGGAGAAAGAGAGCCTCCGACGCCCGAAGCTCCCAGCCTGTTGCCCGGGCTTCTGCGCAGAAGCGCCCACCGGGGGAGAGCCCCCGATCGAACGCACTGCCGCATGCGCCCCGAGCTCCGGCTCTGCCTCCCCCGATAAAGTGCATCCTTCTTGCCCTACCCTGCCCCGGCCTGCACCTCCTGAATGAATGTTTTCAAGCTCCGGGGGGAGAATGAATTTTGGATCATCGGAAGGGATGGCGGGGAGCTTTCGCGGAAGCGCCGGGCTCGAGGGCCTGATCAATTATTTTCGTACTTTTTCTTTGATGAATTAGAGCCATAAGGGGGAAGCGCATTCAGCGAAACCAGGTCAAGCTCAAAATCCTCTGGGCGCAAGCGCAGACGGCTCTTCATTCATGCCCTCAGCTTTATGTCGTGTGTCTGCTGTGTATTATGCTATTGTTTCATTAAATTCAAAAGATTCATTGTAAAATGTAGTCCTTTCATGAATTCACAACTTTTTCTTTAAATACTCGCATCGGAGTAGCTTCGTAAACTTATTACATGTTTATTTTTTTAAAGCATTGGAAAAAGGGAGAAGAAACGGAAAAAAGAGAGAAAGGCGGCAAGAAGCCTCGAATGGACAGATCTGATAAGAAAGGCGTGAATATCGCAAAGAGCCAAGTCGGTGCTTCGGCGCAAAGGGGAGCACCGCAGCAGCGACACTTCGAGGCTCGTTCATAACGCGGCTGCGCTAGAATAACGAACGATTTCATTTTCGTCGCTCCAGCAGCGAAATCCGCGCTTTAATCTAACCGCGCCACTTAATTGCCGCTTTTACTAGCAAAAATACCCAGGCTTTTATTTATTTACAAAGCCCCGGCCGTGTGCCGCGCATTTGCGAGAAAGCTGTTTGTTTAAAAACAGGCAAATGGTACCGCGACGGTGGTGGCGTGAAATTGTTGCTCTAAGCGAAACCGCTAATTTAAAGCACATAAATCAGAGCTACTCGTTTTTTTCGCAGTTGCTTAGGATAACATCAATTAGGATCGTGGAAGGGGGCAGTAGGTACACACAGATAAAAATCTCGTAACATAAAACAACATCGATTTTATTCAACACAAATGTTTGCACGATATCGTAGAGTTTGTTTTCTTATTCGTGATGATGACAATAGTAGTTTTTTTTTTTTTTTTTTTTTTGTTTTAATGTTTAATTCTAATTCTCGTAATATTTATTTACATGAAATATAAGGCACGTTCGATATTACATCGATGAACGCGCGGCGCGCGAAGAGTCGCAGCCGCGCCGTCTCATATGTCACTTTCTCTTACGATATGCCACATCCTTACCAAACGTAGAAAATGTTCCGTGTATTTATATATATGTATATATATTTATGTATAGTATGTATATGCATAACCGTCCGCGTACAAACGTTTCTCTCGTCGTTAATCTTACGTCTGACAATGTCGCGATCGCGCTCGGTGCAATCGAATCGAGTTCTCCCTCTCTCTTACAAGTAAAAACGAAGGAGACGCATTGGAATGCTTAGTCGGGCAGGTCAAATAAGAGGCCTTCGTAAAAGTCTTAATTAAAAAGGAGACAATCGATCGAAACTGACGAGTCTCGGAAGGAAGAGTTTTATGCGCAACGCAGAGTATAAAGGAAAACGAGTATAAATGCACAGTGATACCAGTATAAAACCATATAGGCGTCGGTACAGTAGGAATCTGCGCCGAGTCGAACACTTAAGGACTAACTGGAACGATTCGATTGGCCGATTAACAAGTGTATTATCGTCGAAGCGTTACATTAGATTCCACGGTGGTCGCGGAAGTCGGGGAGAATCGAAGGGCCGAACACACTTGGGCCTCTGGAATTACTTTATTGATTACAATAATTGGCAACTATTAATGAGCTAATTTAAAGTCTCATGCGCACGTACTCTACACACTCTATTCGTAATCTATATACTTTAATCTCTTTCTCTCTCTCTCTCGCGCTCTCTCTCACAGCGCCACTTTTATTATTTTTCCATCGTACTCAACCGAACTCTCTCTCTCTCTCTCTCTCCTGGCAGCTTAATCCTAAAATAAACTGGCATTGATCGTAGTTTATCTTACAGAAATGTACAAGGCCTACGAGTCTCTAGTATTTTTCGTTAACCGTTATTATAGAAAAAATATAAAAATAATATCCCTCGAGGCGTGTGCGTAGACATCAACGGAACGCGCTCATTACAACACCCACACCTCTGCTCGACGATACATATATAATTCATCAAGGTGTCCAACAAGAACAATAATAATATAGCACTCGGCAACAAGGATTCTCTCTTTACACAGGATGCGAGGGCGATCGTCGGCCCTACGACTGCTGCACGAGGAAGGGCGGCCAGTGCTGACGCGACTGCAGGTACAGGTGGTGGTGGTGCTGCTGCTGCTGCTGCAGCGCGCTCAGCGGCACGCGGTATCACAGCTTCGACGGGTCGTAGTTCTCGAAGATCCACCTCTGGCGCACCGACGATGGAGTGCACTCCTCCATCAGCAGACGCTGCTTGCTCTCCGTTATCGCCAGGCACTTGCCGCTGCTCTCGTGCCTGATCTGCTTAGTCTGCAACGACAAATTAGTCATTTAGAACGATGTCTGCTTGACAATCTAGTAATATATTTTTTTATAGGGGGAATAAAATTTTGAAATTTTAAATTTTAAAACGTTATGTTGCTTGTAACATTATGGGAAAGCAATCATGAACAAACTTTACTTCGTTTTGCTTTCCTCGTATTGTTTGGAAATTTGGTGTACTTATCAAACTTTATTTTTTGAAAAAGTTTATTCCGCAGTATAACGGAAAAATTTGATTAAACCATGCAGAACCTTTTCAACATTATTCTATAAAACAAAGAGTGGGACAATGGTGATTCAATCAGAACTTGGAAATGTGACGATCATAGATTGAAAAAAATTCTGAGAATTTATACAATAATGTTCCCGTGCAGACACGTGTAATCGGGGTATTGTAATTACGTATTGTATTTCTCACGACACGGTAAATTATGAGGACGTTTACACGTGTTATGTACGTTAATGTAGGTCAACAACTTTTTCCACGTAGGAATAAAAAATTGAAAATTATGAAAATAAAATGAAAAGTTTCTCCCCGTGAACATGTTTTATTTTTAAGTGTTATATACGAGAGCTTAAAAAAGTTCTTTGTAAAAAGATATTTTCTCGGTTTTATTAAATTTTCAAAATATATTTGTATGCTTTAATTTTAAGAACATTTATTCTTTATTAAAAAAAAATTGGATTTATGCTCGTAAAGTAAAGTAAATATTTGTATTAATTTTCAAATTTAAATACACAAAATTAATAAAATTATTTATTCGCCATTAGTTTTTCACGAGGCTGTTCAAATTAAACATTTTATCTGAAGCTTCAATTTTCATTTAAATGCAATGAAAAATTTTTAAAAAAAATTTTAATATTTCATAAAATGCAATCTCTATTTTCCTGTTATTTTAATATAAGTTTCCAATGATATTTTTATGAATTTTCAGTTTTATACATTTCAAAAATATCATATTGCCTAATAAAAGAGAGCGAAAACCCGACAAATGTTTACGCAGATGCAGGCAAACGTAATAAAAATACTAAAAGTAACGAAATTTACGAGTGTAATTAGCCGATCGGCGAAAACACACGTCAAACAAAGAACCAACAACGATATCCATATCTTGGCGCGATATTAATTCATTTCCCGGCGCGGTGGCGACGCTAGAACAATAATTCCGCCCCGCGCAAAAAAAAAAAAAAAAAAATGAATTCCACGCCCGAGCTGAAAGTTATTATGCACGCATAAATAACAAGTGGCGCGCTCCATATATACACGCGAGCGAAAAAGCGAACGGTACGCATCGATAAGTCTTTTTCGCGTGTGAAAAACGCGCTCGCTTCTCCCCCTTACACTCCCGTTCGCTCGTGTCTTCTTTGTTCCGCCGCGTTTTTTGATATTTAATGGGCCGAGCCTCTGCTCGTTCGGACGAGATTGAATTACGGCTCCGCGCCTCCCGGTCATAATGAAAATGTTCTCTTTTATGCACTGGCACCTGATCGCAGCCGATTATCATGGCCGCCCCCACGACCAATAATAAAAAGGAGGGAGAGGGCGCAGGTGGCCGCTCCGCTAGAATTTCAAGGAATTTTCGCTCGGATATTTTCATTAACTTCGGTTACGATCTAGCGGTAAATTTAGTGCCGCTTTAATGCGCGCCGAGAATGCTGCGAAATTTTTTTCAATGAAGGAAACCCCGCCTGTACGGGGATGAAAAAATGTTACTCCGCACCTCGGGATAAAAAACGCCGAGTTACAGTTCATATTTATGTGTTTATGCCTTCTGCTGCAAAGCAGAAATGAAAAGCAAAGGCTGCTTCTTGAATCTGTGTAAAGGTATTCATGGCAAAGGACGTAAAAGACTCACTTGAAACACGTGAAAGGGTAAATATTCTCATTAGTTTATAGACAATTCAAAAGAGTATTTGATATGTAAAATTGTAAAGGTAGAAAGGGAGCTTGCACAATTTTCATTTTAATTACAAACCAATTAGAGTTTTCTCACAATATTACGCAAAATTCTTTTATTTCAAAGTCTATTCGAAATGGAAAAGTTATCCGAAAAAGCTGGTAATAAAACTAAAACTAAAATGACCCACTTTTAAGTGGAAATGGAGTGTAGGTTGTTTCGGATCCATTGCTGAAGTAGTTATTGCAGTTATTAAAATTTTAGTACCGTAAATCAAAACGAGTATTCGAAGGAATACTCTCTGGTTGTTTCGTAAAATAATATTACGAAACAAAGCATCTCAAGATTCTCCTCGTTTACGCTTTTCCATAAAATTTGTTATTTACCGCATTAAAAGTGAAAGAAGCTCTTGCAATCGTTGCGCAATAAACAATCCCTTCAAAAATAAGAACAAAAAAAACACGTTTAATCCCGAAAATCTGGTCGTTTCCATTCAGCTCGATTTCATTCTTATTCGTATACAATACTTGGCTTTATCCACGCCAAGATCATCTTGTGGATTAAAGCAAGAAAAAAAAGGTAGATCTGCTGCCCTAAACGAAAAGGAAGAAAGGGCTAGAGTCTATATCTACCTGAGTATTGTAGGTCCACTGCTGGTTTCCTTTGCTTCCGTGGCACGGATACAGTATGACATCGGTTCCGCTGTAATCCAGGCAGGACTCGTCTCTGCGTATCTCCCCGGTCTTGCTGAGCATCCAGTACTAAAGCAAAGAAAGCAGGGCTCGTCATTAAAAAGATTCTATCGCTGGCAACGAGCGAGAGAGAGGGAGAGAGGGAAGTACATCGAGGATTCGAGCGGCGGCGCGGCGCGTAATTAACGCGCGAGAAACCGCCTGGGCGGTCCTCGAAATTGACTCGGTTATCCAATTTCTGGGTGATTCGCGCTCGCCGCTAGACTCCCTCTCCCTTTCTTTCGCTCCGCTTCGTGTTATATAGGATTGGCTGGCGGGTGTTGGTAAGCGTTATTTAGCGCAGATTGCCGCGGAGCGTCATTACCCCGGCATCAAAGTGTAGAAAACAAACTCCACCGCGGCAGCGTAGGCAGAGAGAAAGGCCAAAAGGAAAACAAGAAGAAGCGAGTTTTCGCGTAGGTATACATAGAGGCGCGCGCCGGCGCTTAAAAAGGCCGCGATAGGCTCGCGTAATTAAAAACTCGAGTAATTAGTTCGATGCGTTCGGGCGCGTATATAGATTGCGAAATTTGCAACACAAAATCGTCGCTCATGCGAGCGCTCCCAATTTAGAAAAAGGCTTTTAATTACGCGCGAGCCTCGCGCGCATTCAGGTCTTCTTCGGCCAAAGCGAGCGCCTGCACAGCCCAGCTTTAAAGCATCCCGAAAGCAAAAGGTCGCGGGAGAGCGCGTTCGGTCTCATTCTGCAGTCGTTATACGCCTCCGCTAAGCTCTTTATCTTTTTCCTTTTTTTTTTCATCCTCCTCCTCCTCCTCCTCCTCTTTTCGAGAACTCGCACACGCGAGAGGGAAAAGTGGGATAAAAGTTTAACGGGCCCGCGTCCAAGAGCCGAGCGTGATTGCAGAGACTGCCGTTTCATTCTCCTGCGCGAACTCGGGGGGAGAGAGAAAAGAAACGTCAACAAGAGCGAGTAAGCAGTTTACTCGCAGTTGGCCTCGCCCGAGCCGATCTCGTTATAAGGCTGATACGCGACGGCCAATCCGAGGGAGGAGACACGACACGTAGCCGACCCCGACGGCGACGGGCGCTGAATCAAATATATAAGTGCGAGCGCTTAATTGAAAGGAGAGGAAGAGGCTGATTTTCTCGGACGGACGAGAATCATTTTCTGGTTTAGTATTATTAATCAGCAGCAGTCAGGTTACGCACCGCACACCTTTTCCCTTTTGGATTGCGATGATTATTGTTTTATTTTGTTGGAGTTGTTCGTGAAGATGAAGTGTATATAGTAACAAAATTCTTTCGAATCAAGACTTGTTTTTTTTTATTTTAACGCGAAATTGTTGAAAATTAACAAATACTGGTTATATCTAAGTTTGAGTGAATCAGAATTTTCGTTATTTTACATTGAAAGAACAATCGATAATGTTAGCCTAGGAAGTGTACTCAGGAATTAATAGAATACCAACACCAAGTAGTACTTTCTACAATTCACCAGCGACGTTCCACATCGCCGCTCCGTCAAAAAAACCTCATAGCGTATCCTCCATCCTAGTGGTATATGTACAAGTATCGAACAAAAGAGACAAGTAGAGAGGTAGAATAGAAAGAGTAAATATATGCTCGATACACATAATCGTAGAGATCGTATACGGGAGAAGGCGGAGGCGTCGCGTGTACCTGATTGCCGCCCTGGTTATGACATTCATAGAAGCCTACAGGCTGGTGCAGGTCTTCCGGGTTGCCTGGCGAGTCTATGCACATTCCGCTAAACAGATGTCGGATCTGCACACGAACGAACGAGAAAAAACGATAGGGCACAGTTAAGAAACAAAACAAGAAACAGCAGTACGATGTAGGCACATGTCTTACAATGCTATAAATCGCACGACGAGTCGAGCAAAGCAGGAGATAGAAAAGGTGCCGCTGCCTTTTTCAAGCTCGCTGCGGAGCTACGGAGACACGGCGCGCTCGTTTCCTCCTCCTCTGGAAATCGCTTTCGGGGGATTAATTACCGGCAAACGACCACCACCGATCTGCTTATATTCACCGATATCGCTTTTCCTCCGCGGAATTATTCAATTAGAAATGCGCGGCACCCGTCGAATCTGGACCTCTCGTTAATTTATTAATTAATACGCGACGTAGGCCATGAAAGGCGAGCGGGACTCGGCCGAGGTCTGTCAGTCGATTATCGACTTCTGCAGAGGGCCCAAGTTATTTAAGTGAACGATATTTACGATATTCATTAAGCGATTGGTATTCGGGCGATTCATGATTTCTCCAAGAGCTTGCGAAAATAAGCAAAAAGCGATATACGTGCGTTTTTTGTTTTCATTCGCGAATATCGAACGAGTATTTCAGCCGCCAACAGATTTTCTAAGCTTTTAATTTGAAAAGAAAAAATTATTTAAAATACCTTTGAAGCTTTTGAAATAATGAAAAAAGATTTCCAATTTGTTATATTCACAATTATATTCAGATTTTGTTAAAGAGAATAAAAGCCCTTAGACTTTCCATTGAGTTTCATTATACAACGTTTTATTTCTCTCCACAAATCAAAGTGTGAAAAGAAATCTAGAATTTTAATAAAATTAAAATGCATGGTCGAAATGAGATAAAATTTCCAATTATTTTAATTATCGTCGGAAATATTAAAATAATTTACTACGTATTAATTCATTAATATTGTTTAAGCAGACGGTGTCTGAATTTCTCGCGCAATATAAGTCATTCGTCCGACACTTCGACAGTCGTATCGATTTCCAGAAGAATAAAGAAACGAAGGCGCGAGCTCACGTAATCCTTAAATCAAAGGGCGCAGTGTGTTGTCGGGCGCACGAGAATCGTCTACGTGTATATCGGAAACTGTCGGCGCCACGGCGTCGCAGTTAAGGAATGCACCGAATCTCGAGGCGGCCCTGCACGCACCGCGTCAATTAAAGACAGTGGTGTAACATAGCAGCGAGAGCTAAAGCGATGAGCGCAAAACGGGTCGGGGTCCATTTCTGGCTTGGCTTGGCCGGGGTGTCTGTGGGGGTGCAAGTACACATTACGGGCGATTTCGCTGTCTGTACATGTGTGAGGACTGGGGGGCTTGAATTAGTGTGTACCTGGTTGCCTCCTTGGCCATGGCATGGGTAGAGCCCGGCCGGCTTGTGCAAATCGGCCTTGCGTGCCGGCGAATCCAAACAGGTGTTGCCTCCCTCGCCCAAGTTTCGCACCTAATTGTATCAGGTTAATATCACGCTTCGTCAGACTGTTAGTACTGCTTGGTTAGTCCGAAGACAATATGTTTACTTATACTTTGCGAACTGCTACTCTCTCTCTCTCTCTATCTATCCCTGTCGGCGACGCTTTCAATCCGACACTGTATTTGCAAGTCTTTGTTTATTGCTTTCTAAAATTGACAAAGTGGCGTTCCATTCTTTTTCTATTGTTTTATTCGTCGAAATATCAAAAACACGTGTCTATTTTGACAGGCTGTGTTTTTTTTTAAATTATAGTTATTTTAGCCGAAAGCTCTTCGAGAAAAAACTATTTGGCTACAGAGTTTATTTTTCGAAATGTTATCAGGAAATAAATTCCGAGAATGAAATAGATTCAAAATTGATCTAACTAATTAAATAAATATAAATTTTCGTTTTTGATTTATTGTTGTCAGAAACATACTTTTAAATGAAAATACAAAATTCTGTCTGCAAACCGAGTATAACTATTTCACTGTACCATTTTGACCGATTTTGATGAACAGAAAAATTCTAAAATTAATAATAGAATATTCGCGGCGTAAAAAATCGACAGTCCATTTATTTTCGTTCCTTAAAATAATACAGAAAACGCGAATGCAATTGGCAGCAGAGGCGAAGCGAAAAATCCGGGCGTACCTTTTCTGTTTGATCAGGCAGCCGCAGCCAGGCTTTAGTTATTCCGACATTAACGAAATTTTTTCCGCGACCACCGCCTAGCCGTCCTGCGCCTCTGGCTCCCGTTTGCGAATCAACAGAAAAAATATCCCAGTCCCTCGCTAACAAGCCCGACTACCTCCCTCCGACAACGATAAAAAGCGGCCTGGACACGCATCGAAAGCGCATAACCGCGCGCGATCCGTCCCTCGCAACGTTCTCGATTTCACGGAATGCCGTGCTGCGAACGCGGAAGAGGCGGCAAAAAAAAAAGAAGCCCGCAGAATGGAATGCCCGCCGCAGCGGATATGAGCGGCGAAAAAATCGAGTGCGCGACTAAAAAATGTATATAAAATAACGGTCGAGTGAAAGCGTACCGCGAGAGAGAGAAAGAGAGATAGAGTTGCTCTCGTGAATTCCTGCGTGAGCTGTGTGCGCGAAAAAGGGGACGCGAAAAGGTAAAGTTTATTAGAGCGAATGCGCCGGAGCTGTTGATTCCTGCTTCTTCTCCCTTTTTTGCTGCCTTCATGTCAAAAGGATCCGAAAAACGATCTGAAATATTACCGGTCAAAGCCCTCACCCCCCCGTCGCTGCTGCTCGGCGCTAAGCCGCTTAGCCTGCTCTAATAGCTCCCTGCGAATGCGCTAAAAACAAGTAATGCGCTTTTTGAGTTTCGCTAAAGTCCTGGAAAAAAATTCTCCTCCGATAAATTGACGAATTAAATATTTCGCAGTTTTTCAGAGATCGGGGATAATACTTACGATGGTTTTTAATTTTTCAAATAAAATTCCTGTGCTCCAAGGCTTAGAGAGCGATAGAGATCAGTTCTCTACCTCGGCAAATATTGTTTTCAAACTTTTACGAGCAAATCGTTGGTACCTTATAGTTTCCAAATAATTCCACAATATTTGCTAAAGTCTAAAATCATCGAAATGCGCACTTTCAAGAGAAATTAAAAATTTCAGAAAATGTTTCATCAGTCACTCTTGATATTTTTAATATAAAGTCGGCTGTCGAACGCTAATCCATTCCCGCGCCGTTTCCATCATTACGGCTCTCGCATAATTAGGCCGCGAGCTTCGGCGCGTAAATAAAAGAGCGCTCGGCAATAACGTCTGACGAGCCTCGTCTCCCTCGTCGGCGTCGACATTGTCACGTAACGACGATACGACACCGTCGGAATTATTCACGGCTCGCGCGATTACAACGTACGAACAATAAATTCCACCTCCCCCTCCCCCCTTCCCGCCCGCCGAAGCAGACGGGGCTGAAGTCGATCGGAGTTGTCTCCTACGTGATTTGCGCGCCATAATCGTCGAAAAAGGCGTAAGTCGAGAGATATAGAGAGAGAGAGAGAGAGCATCCAATAATAAATGTACGGCCCCTGCAATCGTGCGGGCAAATCGTCGTTTTACGAGCCTCTCGTACGGAGCTATTCCGAGCTTGCGCTTTTTTGTCGGCCGCCGGATTTACCGCTCGCCGCCCTGTGCAAAGCGACGAAATAAACAACGGGCCGGTGCAAAAATAAACAAGCCCCCTCATTGCGCAGAAAAAAAAAGGCAAAGTGCGAAATCGGCAAAAACCTGCAAGAATATACCGGTAAACACGAGAAATACGCGCGCGCGAAAAAATATAAATTCCCGCGCGGCTTCTGCTTTTGTGTGTTTTTTTTCGTTCGCGTCCGGCGTCGCTGCAGCGAGAACCCGCGTAAATTCGGTTATCTCCCCCCGGTAAAACCGCGAGGCTCCGTAGGAGGATATACCGGCCGAAGATTGATTTCGCAATCAAATCGATCGCGAAATTAATCGCAAGAAAAAAAGCACCCCGTCACCGCGGCTGGATTCAAAACAGGGCCGCGCTTGTCTAATGCGATAAACGAGCCGCGAAATAAACGGCCCAGCTGCTATCGATGCGGAACTCGTCCTTTCCGAAGGGACAGCGAACAAAAGGAGAGCCTCCGCGTGACCTCCGCGTTATGACGCGCCAAAAAAAACCGGCCGCAATATCGCGCCTCGTGAAACACGGACACTTTTGCAGTCATCGCGGCCATACGAGAAGCGATTCTTGCTTTGTTCGAACGCAGTGGGAAACTGAATTTTGATAGAAAATAAGAATAGTTTTTATGCAAAGGAGAAAGTCGAAAAATTTTGACGAGACTTCGATATTTTAACAAAATTTTTTTTGGTTCCGAATTTTTTTCAGAAATTTTTAACGATTTTCCTTCGACTTTGGAAAGTTTTTTGCATTGAAGATAAAAATTTAGAATTTCACATTTTTGAAATTTGATTTTGGCTCCGGTTCATGTCTCTCCTTCTCAACCAGGAATTCTTTCTCATTGTCTATTATCGAGTGACTGATGAATAAAAACTTTTAATACATTGTCAAAATCGATGGCCTATTTTAGAAAAAATATATGCTTACAAATATAATAAATAATAATTTATATTTCCAGAACTTTAGCATCAAATATTAATTATAATCAATATTCTGATAGATATTTATTTGAAATTCTTTTAAAAGATAATGAGATAATAAGATTTGTTAGATTAAATTATAATTTGAACTTAATAATTCTATTATAATTATCTCAAATTTAAATAATAATAAATATAATTATATAATATTAATAGTATTAAATAATTCCATTAAATTATCCACCAGAGTATTTTCTATAAAAAGCTAAGATAAAAAAAAATAATTATTTTCTATAATAAATTATACTTTAAAATAAATAAATAAATAAAACTAGAAGAATTCCACTGTACGCCGAAGCTCGAAGTCGTCATTGAAATGGACAAATGGCATTATGACCTGGAAAAAGTGAAAAAAGACGCGGAGCAGTCAGTGCCTTCACGATACTGCAATTCCGCATGACTGACTGCCACTGCTGGGCCGACATCTGTAAATAAGCCTGCGCTTCTCGAGCGCCAGAAAAAAATGTGATAAAAGTGCATTTTCGGAAACTCACCTCGCCGGAAGCAACCGCCTCGCCGGGAATGAAGAGCTCCGGATAAATATTGTCGAGATACCATTTGAAAGACTTACAGCCGAGCTTTTTCCTTAGTTCTTTACGATCCGACACATCTCCGTAATTTCCCTGCAAGTGGAGAACCGTAAAATGATCGTAAAGTTGCGAGCGGCGGCGACTCCACTTCAAATGTATACACAATTGCGAGTCGCCACTTGAAATGCGGAAACGAGCAGGGGCAGATTCCGAAATAAGGGTTGTGAAAAAATATTTCATTACTGTTTGCAGCTTTTTTGAAAATAAACTTTGTAATTGATGCCTTTCAAAGAACTCGGAATTTGGAGCTGCCTGAAAGGTAAAAGCGCTGAGTGGCGCAACTGACAAATGTAAAAGCGTTGATGGATGAAGTTTAAATCGTAAAAAAGAATTTCGGTTAAAAGGAAGTGGGAGAAAACATTTTTTAGATTTATAAAAATGAACGCGTAAGCATTTTCATCTCTTTACAAATAAACTTTGACATTTATCGTTGCCTGCATTTTATTATTATTGGCATGTTTATCCAGTCGGAATTGAAGCCGTCGTAAAAAAATTACAATTTTTTCCTCGCCGTTTTTTTCAATATTATGCATAAACGAAAAATACCAGAAGTTTTTAAGCCCAGCAAATTAGTGAAAAATATTCGACTAGTCAACTGAAATTCCGTGAAATTAGTCTAAAACGCGCGTTCGAATTTCCGTCAAAAAATATCTCACAGTAATAATAGTCCTCCAACGCGCTTGAAATTGAACTCTCCGGCTGGGCAAAATGTCTAAAAAAAGGCCTCTCCGACTCGTGTTCACCCCGCGAAAAGGGGCGGGAATTAAAATACGCGACCGCTCGGCGGGGTAAAAATAGAAAGCGCGAAAGCCTCGAGAGCTAACCTTGTCGTGACCTATCCTCTGGTAGTAGTACTTGGCGTACTCGTCCAGCCACACTTCGCTGAGCCTGATGCTGTTCCTCTTGAGCACGTTCACGCCGCTGCGCCATTTGTAGGGTGAGCGCTTGCGGAAGATGTGGCCCACGTGAGAGCAGGGGACGATCTCCAGCGTACCTAGCATGTACATATTCGCTTTAATCGATTGCGATTCCAGCTTTATTTCGAGGTGTATGAATCTTTCGGTGGAGAGTATCTTTGACCAGGTCGCGTATGGTCAAGGGTGAGGAGGTTGTTTTAGATAGAAATAGAAATTGAGAGTAAAAGTGTAATTTGTAAATAAAAGAATGTGAACAAATTTCAATGAAATATTCATGCAACAGAAATTATTCTCAATATTTGTGTGGGAGGAATTCCTATTTATTAGAAAAGTGTTTTGTTTGTTATAAATAAATTTCCTTTTCTGACATAATAACGGGTTTTTCAATTAACTAGACATTTATTTATGGTATTATTATTACAATGAACTCTTTATTTCAAATTTTATGTTTTGAACTGGCTTTTGGATGAATTTACAAACATTAAAATAAATGTATTTAATAATAATAAAATCTATGAAATAATTAATGTTTCTTTTATTCTCAATACACACAAGGGAGTACATTTACACTCAATATTTGAATGAGAAGAATTTCTATACATTTGAAAAGAATTCTGTTTTTTATAAATATTTTTTCTTTTCTTATAAAAAATAACGGTAATTTCAGATTATCCTTTCCTTTTAAATAGGAATTCCTCTCACTCAAATATTGATTAAAATTACAGGTTTGTGTGTACTGAGAATAAAACAAACATTATTTAATGGAATTTATTATTATTAAATATATTTATTTCAATGTTTATAAATCCATCAAAAAGCCAGTATAAAAAATAAAATTTGAAATAAAGGGTTCATTGGAATAATAATAACATCAAAGGAATTTGAGGAATATTAACGTAAAAAGATTCAAAAAATGACGTACATGTAAATTAACAGATGCATCAAGCGCGAAACGCTGCAATTACGTACCTCCGCACATCCAGGTCTTGAAGGAGAGTTCGAGGTTCTCCCCGCCCCAGATGTCGAATCCGCTGTCGTAGGTTCCGAGCCGCTCGAAGAAGAGCCGGTCGATGGCGAAGAGTCCGCCGGCCATCGTCGGCGACCAGACCGGCTCGGCCGGATTGCTGTGCCGCTTCTTCTCCCGCTCCGGCACCGCGTGCCAGTTGAACTTTAACAACATCCGCGAGCGGCTTCGATTACTTTTCGAGCCTCAGTCACGGGTAATTGGGGAAATTCAAATTGCCCCGCCTAAGTGGACGGATTATTTAACGGGGCGCAGGCTTGCAGGTAATTTACGGGCTAAAAATACGCGGGCAAGTCGCGAGTGCGGCGCGAGGTCGTTCAATTGTTTAAAGTTTTATTGCCAAAGGAAGCGTTATTTTCATTCTGTTTAATACTTGTATTGATAGTCAAAAATAAACAGTGTTTGAAATTATTAAACTCCTCGCGGTGTATTTCGAGAATATTTTCTCAATTCAGAATTTATAAAATAGAAATTAGATTGAGTCACCTAAGAATCGCATAAAATAGACTTGATTAAAGTTACAGTTCGATTTAACGATTTTTTAATGGAATATCGAAAAAATCCGTCGTGCACCGAAGGCATCTCTCGTGTTTCACTAATATTTCTATCGCACCCGGATTTACTCGAGCCCAGGAAAACTTCCCCCGATTGACGCTGCCAATGTCCACCTTTCGAAATTCAATTCCGCGAGCCGGCTGCACCGATAAATTGAAAATATCTTTGATAAATAATCCGTCCGTGCGCAAATGAAGCAAGCCCCGGTAGCCGTCGCCGATAATTCAGCGCGACACGATATTTTGAGCCGTCAGCGAGCGGCATTGTTCCCTGACGGCCGGCCGATAAAACTGACGTAAATGAGACAGCCGACGCCGGAAAAAGGCGACTCACCTGCAGATTCCAGTCGAAGCCGCCGACGTTGACGCCGCCTGAGTCCCGCCAGTGGTACTCGAGGGTCGTGTCGTCGATGACGTCAATCACCGGACAGACGACGGTCGTGTTGTTCCGCGCGATTCGGTCCAGCAGCGGCTCCAGCCAGCCCTCGGTGCACTCGCAGTGGCTGTCGAGGTAGGTCAGCACCGGGGCCTTGGCCACCGCGGCCCCGAGGAGACGGGCCCGGATCAGGCCCTCGCGCTTCGTCGCGCGCAGGATTTTCACCTTAGGGTAGTTCATCATGTAGTCCTCCAATTGACGCTTCAAGTGAGCTGTTGGTAGGCGAAATAGTATTAATATTATGTTGTAGAGAATTAAACAAATACTTTTGTATTGAATTCACTGAGATTAAAATTATATTTACGGAGGATTTTAAATAATAAATCACTCGAATTGAATTTTATTGTAAATTTTTATTTTTAACTATGAAAACGTGCAGAGTAAAACAGCTCGAAAATATTCTGTTGCAAATGCACTTTAACTTAAGTGAAAATGAATAATAATTTATTTTGTACACGAATACGAAGAAGAAAATTTGACTTATTATTTGTGTAACAACGACAGCAACGCATTTCGATTGTACATTCTTCATGTTAATAAAAAGATCAATAATTGCTTTTGCTGGTTAAAAAAGCAGAATTAAATTCCGGAATGATTGAAATTATCGGGAAATATTCTGAATGTTAAAAGTTTCGCATGAAATGTACCCTCATCCCTTTGTTCACTCGCAACGCACAGTTTTTAAACGACAAAATTCCATTCCTTCTGGCAGGAAAATCTCGCCATATCCAAGTTTGAGAATGGCTCGATTAACAACAGCCGCTGTTTACACCGTTATAACAATAACATTATTATCTTGGCGCACATATCCACTGCAAACATTTGGTATTGTATAACTACATTGTAATCCCCCTGCTATTTATCGCAAGCACACAAAAGCTTTACAACGAGTTCGTTGGCTAATTGAAGAACAATAGGAAATGCAGCGGCGACTTTTGTTATTTGTCCAAGCATCGGCTCTCGTAACGGGCAATCTTTTCGAGAATAAAAGTGGAAAAGTGTGTTGGCGAAGGAGCAGCAGTAGGCCGGTCGATTTACGAGTGACGATTAGATCGATATCTCCGGGGTAGTCGGGCTTTGCTCGGGACTTGATTTATTCGAATAACGAATGGGCTTTAAGCGGAAGCTCGGCCGCTCGCGATCTTAAGCCTCGGCCGCTGCGGGATTAAGCCTCGGCCGGATTCGTCTGCGGATCAGCGTGTTTCGCCTCGTCGATATACGCGGAAGCGGTTTAGAGCGGCCCTCCGGGCCGCACAATGCACGCAATCGTGTCGTTTCTGCGCCCAGAAAATCACCGGCCTATTAGCCCCCGCACTGAATTTACATGACAAGCTCGCCCGAGACTCTGTGTATCCGCGGCCAATCATCCTAATCTCCCTCGCGCCTTAACTTTGCCGCCTCCAGCCGAAAGCTCGTCCCGCGGCGGGGAGAGGATTTTTCGGATTGATCGAGGCCGCCGCGGTCATTCGGGTCGGGGAGCTACTTTTTTATGAGGCGCCGGGCTCAATTTCTGAAGGGAACTTCGGGGCCGGCTGATTAAAACACAAAACTTTTTTGTCACGCGAATTATGATGTGACATTTTTTTAACGCTCATTTCGATGCAGACTTTAATAAAGTGGAAAAAGTTTCTTTTATTAAATTGTTCAAAATTTTTTATTTACAAGAAGAATAATTTTGTGCAAATTTACTCCAAATTTTTAATTTTATTTTGCCAGCAAATTATGAACAGAGAGGCAGTTTCACTTTGATACATTACAATTATGGGACGTACAAACGAAAAGCCACTCTTTTATCGCAAATGAAGCTTTATTAAAAACAACTCGGCAGCGTAAACATTTTTGTCGAAAATCCCTCAATCGACAATTGATCCGCGTCGCGCCATGCATAAAAATGATTCAATTTTCAATCTGGCGTACGCAGGGAACTTCCATATCTAGGTGTCGTCTACCCGCGCGGCTCGCTTTATCAAAAAAAAAAAAAAAGAAAAAAAAAGGTGTAACGATCGAGCGAACGGTTTGTTAACTGCCTGCGCTTCCGCTTCTAATTAAAAATAATAAAGCCCTATCCTATGAACGCACTCCATTATCTCGCTCCGATAATAAAACAATCAACCGCTGGCCGGAGGAGTTAATTGGAGAACGTTCATATGAATGGAGATATATGTGGAGAGTAAGAACTTGCGAGGAGAGCGGATCAATCGCGAGAAACAGATTTTAATGAAGAATTTTATTGATTTGGTTGAGTGAAGTTGGATTAAATTGAATTAAATAAGAAAGTAATTTATTACTAGAATAATAATGCACGAAATTTGTATAATAAGAATAATGATTACATTACATTAAAATATGATTTAGCACAAAAGTTCAAAGCATAACAGTCGCTACGAAAAGCCTTATTCATTTTTAAATTAAAATACTTTGAGAGGTCAAGGAATTTTTTCATTTTAGAGTTGGCTTGACACTCTGAATTGCACAATATTCCTTTGAGTCTATCCACTTTAAAATTAAGAGTATTTTTTCTACGGTTTCATTTTAATGGTTAAAATATACATTTCATTTTCATACTAAAATAAATTTCCACCCTTCCGAAAAGTTACCCGGAAAATTTCATTAAATTCCGTTTTCAGCAGATAAATGTACTCACTCTCCTCGGCAGATCTCCAGTGCATTTTCACCGCCGGCATCCGGCCGGGCTTATCTCCTCGCTTTTAAGCACCGAAAGTTACAAAAGCCAGCCGACCCTTCCTAATTACAGAGCCCCCGTATACTCACGCATGTCCGAGAAGTCGTCGACGAGGATGATCTCCTGAATGAGGTGATCGGGCGATCGGTCCAGGACCGAGTGAACGGTCCGCAGCAGTACCGACCAGGCCTCGTTGTGGAAGCAGATGATGACCGCCGTCGGGGGCAGATCCTTCTGGTACCTCCCCGGCTCTTTGCACCTGCAAGGCAAAAAGAAAAAACCCGCTCAGTCAGCCGACAGCCCTTTTTAGCCGCTCTCGCCACTTGAGCTTTTTGCGCTTAAATTTAATGTACTGCGCTGAGTGCTGCGAAAATGCTGCCTTTAAAGGGGAGGATTAAAAATGCCAATTCCGCGGATGAAAATTTAACGGCTCTTTAAGTGGATATTCATTTTTTAAAAGAATCGCCCTTCCCGGCTCTTTTGCTTTAAGCTCACCTTGGTTATTTAATAATCAGTTGAGTTGCTTATGATAATACGATAGATCGACTGCGATAGGGTGAAACAGAATTATTTTAATTAGTTAAAATTAAATTAAAATTCGTACTTGTTTTGAGTGTAATTTTAATATAATTAATAATAAAAAGTTAATTAATTAAATTTTATTTTTAGTTTATAATAAATTTTATTCGCCGAATCCAACCTTAAAACTTTCACTAAATGTACAGATAGAATTATCGGATACTAATTTACTCAGAATCACTTATATATTTATGCACTTAAAAAAACTCTAATTAAATGATACTCTTCTTAATTAACCCAGTAGTTCAATAAATCCACTAATTGCAGGGTCGAAAATCTATATTAGCTCAGGAAACAAGGACTTTCCTCGCGATTTTCGGGAAAATAGAAAAATCCACCGTTCGAAGAAGCGGCTGTCCCTCCCGCAGCTATGCAAATTCATTCATCTAATTAGGATAGAGTATCGAATGGAGACCCGGATACCTTCCGATTATAAAGGAAATCACTCGGAGGAAAGTAGCGCCGCGAGGATAGACAATGTTACAACAGTGTCAGCAGCACGAGGGGATAATCAAACATCCGCCTCCCCGGAGAAAATGCACTCGTCGTCGTCGTCGTCGTCGTCGTCGTCGTCGTCGTCGACGAGTCGTCGTGTGCACGTAATAAGAATCGAGGAGAAAGAAGTGCCGAAGCGAGAGCTGCTCGGGTATTCCGCTGAACGCGCTGGAAATCGCAGATGCGCGTCATTCGATATCTGCAGCGTCTGATTTTCGCACCGCTCCTTCCGCGATTTAAAAAGAGGGGCTGTGCTCCCCCGCCCGTCCCTCCTTTGTCACATCGGATGTCGCCCGTCGAAGGCCAATCGACCTGAAAGAATCCAGATTCCTCCCCGCTAATTGAATATTTCGACAGGCGGCGCATATTTCTCAATCAATTTTCATAAATTCTACCGTATATAGCCGAGTGTTCAAGATAAATTCGACGATACGCGAGGCATGTTATAAGCAGTGGCCGGAAAATTGAATATTCTAAGCGGGCGGAGCGGAATATTTTATTGCGAGCTCGTTAAATATTCATTTCGAGTTTGTTGTATTTCGGTTTAGGGTAGAAATTTACGAGGCGCGAATACACGATTGAGAGCAAGTGGCAATTATCAACAGACTCGTACATTTTTCGTGCTTGCACTTTTGAATAAATATTTTGATTGGAAAACCAAATATTAATCTAACTTTAAACTGTTTTAATGAAAAAACTACCGACTGGAGTCACCGCTGTCCCCTGTTCCCTGGCTCGAAGCAGACATTAGAACCCAACCGTATTGATTTGAAAATTAGTTTTATCGATCAAATAAGTACAACGCCGATGAAAAAAAGCATCATCGTCGGAAAAAAAAATCAGAAGCATTCACTTGATTTTGAATACAGGGCATTCATCCGATCCTCCTCGTCCATCAATATAACTCCCCGTAACCATCGATAAAAAAAAGTCTCGAGTCACGGCTTGACAAAAAGCCCCCGCGATCGACTACACATATCCCAATAAAAGCCGTGTCACGAAGAAAGGCAAGGGCTTTTTGCGGGGCTCTCGAGGATCTGCACATCATCGTGTCTGCATCTATAAAGAAGAGGTCGGCCCTCTCTCGGCGGCGATGATCGGCGTGTCGTCTGCTCCCTAACAAGTTGCCTCGTTTGCGCATAATTCCGGAGCAAGAAGGGAGGCGGGGGGAGGGGCGGCTCCTGCGCAGCTTAGCCGGGCCCTGAATCCTAATCACCGGCGGGAGGAAAAAAAGGCCTAACGAGCCTCGGCGGCGCGTCGGACGGCTTTAATTCCGCGTAAACCGAGTATACGCCGAGAGAGCCCAGCCGGCAGCCCTGACTAACATAATTATCGACATCTCGAGACAATGGAAGCTCGTTAGAAGCTGCGAAACTATCGTCGCGGGGGCGCAAACTCGGGGCGAAACATCGAGGCCGGCAGACAAAGGCCGCGCCGGTATTGCTTCCTTATTGGAGGCGAGCCAGCTTTTTACAGAGCCCCTCTCTCCTCTCGAGACTCGGAGCAGACTTGTGTCGGCTGCGAATTTACGAATGGGGAAGCCGTTAAATTGGAGATGCCCGACCGAGACTTCGTTAATCGAGACGAATGCTCGCCGACGCCGATTGCGGAATGCTGAAGTATCGCTTCCGTTACGTCGGGACGCTGATTAATTGATTTCCGGATATTTACTGTGGATTTTTACACGCCGAAAGAGGACCGGATGCTCTCGCGCTTTTTGCTTGTGTAAATACTATCGAGTATCGCGGGTTTAATTAATGACTTCGGAGAGGTTGTCAAGTATTAGTTACAATTTAATTCGTCAAATTCGAGAGCTTAGGATACCAGCAATATTCTTTTTTATCCCTTTAAAAAGGAAATTTACGTTTTCACCGACTAGATAGTTTTTATACTAAAACGGGCACTAAAACACATATTTTAAGCTTTGCGTGATTAACTATCCTCTAAAGCTTGAAATTGCGCGCTGCTATTCACTTTGCACATAAACTCGGATTTTTAGGCAAACAAATTGCACATTTATTAAGCCCTGCCGGCGTGAAATACGTAATATTCAGCAAACCCGATAAATTAAATAACCTGCGTCATCGCCTATCAGAAAGGTAAACAAGCATCCGTCTAGTTTTCTTTCTTTTTCTGTTTGAACAGCGAGCATAACAGGTATATTATGCCCGTAGACGCGAGTGCCAAGATCAGTCGGGATAACGTTGATGAATGTGCCATTATTGCAAAACAACTTCCCCCTTTCCAGGAGAAAATAAAAAGGACAGCGCTCATAACGACGCAATCAGAGGCGGCACTCGAAACGCAGCGGCAGAGTCACTTTCGTAAATTGTTGCGGATGCTGCGTTCGGGTCTCCTTAAAACGTTCCTTACGTGTCCGTGTGAAAGTGGTGCGCGCGCTTGCGACTGTGTGCCGCTTCCACATCAATTTTCACAGCTATGAAATCACTTTGGCATCTGGGACACTTCTCGAAATTGAAAATTCCTTTCCAGAACCGCCCCTGGCCCTTTGTTTGTCGATTCTACGAGGCGAAACGTTTTTGTTTAATGAAAAAGTCGAACTTGGGGGAAAAAAAAAATCGCCGTCGAAACCTCGATATATATTTAGCTGCGCATTTTGAATATTTACATGTGCCGCGGATGCCGGATGCTGCGATTCATCAGTAGTTTTAGATTAAACACGAAATTCGAGAAGTATGACCTACATAGGATTATTGACTCGCGTTCTACTTTCGTTTTTTTTTTATCCAAGTAAAAACTGTGAATCATTAAAGTAGACGCCAGATGCAGCTTTTAAAGCACGTAAATTCGCCAAATTCTCCAGTGTATTGGGAATTTCTGATAACTCCATTGCAGCTTTGCATTACAAAGTATGCGTAAAAGTGCAACACAATGATGCTACTAGAATTTTTATAAACTTTTAGTACTGGGAAAAAATTAATTGGAAAGCTTTTCGAAAAGCTACCAATAACGAAGCACTGGAAATAACGTACGACGTTTTAATTGGGTTAAACTGGGTATAATAAAAAAATGAAGAAGTCGAAAAACCGTATAAGCTTCGATATGAAATTTGCTCTGAACAAACAAGTTATAAGGCTATACGATATAATTTCGATATGCCAATATTGGCTTTCTGCGTATCAACACATTAAAGATCTTTTATGAAATCTCTACAGTCCCTTCGACGCTTTAATAAACTTAATTGAACGCCATAAACTATTCAAACTATAAATATGACAAAAATGAATTGTCCAGGATGAATTTTTGAACGATATTTGTCTTCAGTCTGCAGAGAATCTTCGATTCGATTTGACCGACATTTCTATTCATATGAAAAATGGTTCAATTTTCTCCGTGTTCGAGAGCTTTATCATTCTCCAAAAATTACATAAAACACGCTCTCTCGAAAATTCATCAAACTTTCAGGAATCTCCCGTCGCAAGCATCCATCCGAAATTGAAAAAAGCTCCCGGCTCTCATAAAGACGCCGAGTCTTAAAATGTGTTTGCGAAGCGTCCAGACAAGAAAGCAGCGTCTCCGCGAAGCAGCACTTTTCCGAAACCGCAGCTAATGGACTTGCTTGGGGACTTTGGCAAAAAGGCGGCTCCCTCCCTCCCCTCGACCCGAGGCTTGCTTCATTTTTCCCCGGCCACACACTCGGCGGCGCGACTAATAACGCCCCGCGATGAATAATCTCCGGGCGCGCAAACTCGCCCGCGCAATATATTAATCACGCCAGCGGCATCTCCGAAGCCGAGATATAGAGTTCCGGGGACCAATTAATTTCAAACTTTCGACTAGGCGGCGACTCATAAATTACGGGGGAGGCTGATTTTTGCGCTCGGCGGCGGAGGAGGTGAGAGAGAGAGCTAGAGGGAGCGTCGTGCAAAGGTCAGGTAATTTCGTGCGTGCCCGGAATCGGGAGCTGTGCGTGTCGGGCCAAGTTTGCGCGTATCAAAGCCGGGGCTCTAAGGCCGCCGGGGATGAGATCTCGAAGTTTGCCGGTGTGTACACCGGCGGCGCGCGAGGAGTTGCACTTGCCTACCTCGCTGCAGCTGTGTTTGAATTACAAAGCTCGGGGCGCGCGTGCGTGTTTAGCGTCTTTTCGGGCTTCTTTATGGCGCCGGCGAGGGGCCTGCTGCTGCGAGCTTTTGTTGCGAGCGCGCCTTCGTTTGGAGCGAGCGGATCGATTTCGCAGAGAGAGCGAGCAGGAGGGAATTTCGCTCGGATGGAATTTTGATGGCTGAGTTTAAAGAAGCTCGGTTACGTCCATTCATTTTGGCTTAATGATTCTTCATTTACTTCTCGTTTTCGGTAACAAGAGCGCTTCTCTGTTGCTACGTGGGGGTTCGAAATAACCGAAGCATAATTGATATTCAAAAGGCAAGAGATGTAAATCGATAGCCTTAAGTATGGATGTACCTAAGTGTATTACAATGGAAATATGAACGCGAACAGAATTATAATAGTAGAGGTTTAATGTAATTTTCTGAGTGATATTACTTTTAAAATTATTACAGTTGGTTTTAATTGTATAAAATAATAAAATGTCGGGATGAATAATTATAATAAGACTTTTAATTAATTTTTGAGTAATTATTACGATCGTGCATCAAGATGAATTAAGATAACATAATAAAGTAATCTAAGTAACGTGATTGTCTAACCTGAGCTTGAGTTTTACTACTTGCTCATACCCATATTTTTCATTTTAATTAAAGAACTCCTTTGCCCACGTAAAATGATTTTCTCAATAATTAAAGCCTTGCTTTAAATAAAGTAATAAATAGAACTTAACTATTTTCTTTGAAAAATAATGGAACGATTATTTTGAGAGATGAAAGCTACGGTAAGAGTTTCTTGAATTTTTCGAATTACGCGAGTTACAGCTTGTGTTGAAATTTACAGACGATTTTGCAATTTTATGGGTAAAACGCAGCATCATTAATCGTAGATTGAAAAGAAAATGCCGTACGCTTTGGGAATAAAAGAATATACGAACGGTACATGACGAGGTAGGCCTATAATGAAAAAAGTCCACTTCTACATAGGCTTGGCTTAACGATCGCCGGGCCAATTGGAAGGCCGTATCGCATAACAACTCCCCCTATGTTTGTTTTTCATTTCTCTTTCCATTATTTTGGAATATCGCGGCTGAAAGAGTGAGAGAGAGGGAGCGGCAACTACCGCTACGCGAAATATCGGCATAGCGATGCTCTCGTTTATCCTAAAATTGGAAAAGAGTATACATCGATTTTCCGTATTTTTCTCTCCCGAAGCAAAGAGCGGCGCGGAAGCAAGGATGAGAAAATGCAGCTCCGAAAGCAAAGAGTCCAGGGCCGAAGGAGGAAGACGGGATGTGTGTGTACGTGGGGAGGGGGGGG